>APFE030335864.1:0-33561 GCA_000404065.3 Pinus taeda | reverse complement strand
GGGGGGGGGGTCACATGGGGTTTGAGGCATACCCGTAACCCTGTGTTAGGTTGGGCGGACCCACCTATGGTTTTGTGCATGATTTTCGCTTTTTGGACGCAATGGTTTTTGGTCCATGGTTTTGGACGCGATTATTTTTGGTCCATGGTATTGGATGCTTCAGCATGTATAAATATGTATTATAACATTGAAAGAAAAATAATGAAAAATCAAGCTGGTACTCCCAGTTTTGGGATCCAAGGGAAAAATCTCTGTGTACATGGGTTTTATGTGTTATGCTCTCGAAATGTTTATTTTCTGTGTTTTAGAATTTGTATGCAGGTAATTTCTATACGGGGTTAAATCCTACACTGCAGGTGCGCCAATATTCAAATGTTCCTTCATGTGTGCCCCACCATCGCGCAAGCGTCACACGCAGTGCCCATTTCATCGCGTCAAACCATTGGTGCTCCGGCACTTCGATTTCAAATTTGGTCAAAAATTCATCTACCATTGTCAACCCATCGTACTTTTGCAATTCGCGATCCTGGGCCTTTACGCAGTACAGCGATTTCGTCACCATGTTGTAGTGTAGCGTGATTACTCCGTTCAACCAGTTGCACCACCTCTCGTCTTCCTCATCTCAATCATTAGTGCAGGATACTCCATCCCCTCGTGATATTCTTCTATCCTCCAATGTCTTAACCCATCCTCGCTCCTGGGCAGTCATTTTGTAACTACAATCTTCATCATCATCGCTATGCACCAGTTTGATGTAGCACAGTCCTTCAGCTAGATCTAATGGAATGACGACGTAGAGCGCCTTTGCTTCAAATATCATTGTCCTCTTTTTTAAACTAATAACTCTGTTCATGTCGGTGGCCCAATCTATTCCTAACAACACAAGATAGGGCGTATTTTCATCCATGAGCTCAATAACTTCAAAATCCATGTGGGTACTTGCGCCGTCAAGGTCTACCGTAACCCCTTGTAGCCTTCCCATGGGCAACACTTTTTGTTGATTTTCCATCCGTAATTGGATAGGGGACCATTGTAGTGTAGGCTTACCCATGCACTCCCATGTCTGTTTCGGCAATACTTTGGCATTTGAGCCCAGATCCAAAATGACCTGCTCCATCTCATAAATATCGATCTGCGTTGTTAACCGCATTTCCCTTCCGGTCTGTGATGCATGTCTTCCCAACTTTCGAATGACGCGAGGCTCACTCCACCCTATGCACCTATTTATCAACTCCTGTAAGCCTTTAACTGCCCTGTTGCCGCAAAGCAATTTTATACATGTCTCTAAAAAGGTAGTCATCATCGAGGGATCCTTGTCTGTCTTGGATTGATCCCTATTACCTGGGGTAGAGATATCTGTGAAGCTCCCTCGAGCTTCCCGATATGTCCCCTTATCGCCTCTTGAGTTCTGTCCATCCGCTCTTATGGCCGTGCCACTCCTCAACACCATGTTGACCTTGGGATCTTCCTCGTGGGGTTCGGACCTCATCATCTGCACATTCTGGGTCGTTGTTGGTTGCACTGCCCTCTTTTCCCGAATTTGTGCTATTAGAGAACGACAGTCTAGCAGCTCATGATCGAATTGCTCACAATAGCTGCACAAAATTCTGGTTGGTTTGGTACAATCTCATGCATAATGTCCTGGTCCTCCATAGTTGTAACAGATTAACTGCCCGCGACCCCTTCCTAGTCCCATTCTGCCCCGTCCTCGACCGCACCCTTGGAACCCACTACGCGCAATCACTGCGGCTGGATCCTGACTTCGTACCTCCATCTGCATTCTATAGGCAGATGACTGATCCATCAGCATTTAATAGCTGCGGCAATCCCTTTCTTCATGGCCCACTGATCTACAAAAATTGCAAAAGAGCTGCTGGGGGGTTTGGTTGTATTTTGGTAATAGATGATAGTTATCAGTGTTGTGCTATTCTCCCACCTGACAAATTGTGCACTGGAGCGGGGTGGTTGTGCTCGACCCTGCCTGTGCCTCTGGTCGAAATGGTGTTGGTCCCCCTGTTACCACAAATTTCACCGAGACCGGACAGTGATCTTTATCATGTCCCTGGTTCTTACACCTTACACACCATACTTCCTCCCATACTTCTGAGCATGGTGTCTATTCTTGTTTTAACTTCTACATTTCCAAGCATAAATTTTGGACCTGCGCTTAAATTTGCTGAACTCCCAGCCCTGGGTTTGGTATCAGGATTTTGTGCAGCCTCATTGCTGCCTCCAGCGCTTCAGCTTGGGCTGAGATCTTTTGTTGTAACAAAGCTGAGTTCAGATCGATCAGGTTTCAAGACCCCGGACTAAGATTACATAAGTCTAGGTTGCGTGGATTGGTTCATGATTGTATACATGACTCTTTGATTGGATGGTTGCAACCATACCTGAGTCTTTCTAGATAGTTGTGACCATACCTCTATCTTTTTATATGGTCTTATCGACTGGGTGGCTGCGTCCATACCACAGACCAAGTTTCATATGTCTTCTGGATGGTTGCGCCCATGCCTAGACTACATGTATTTCATTGTCAGAGATATCAGTTGTACTTGCGCCTGCAGGTTTTCAGTTATGGTGTTCCAGTTCGGTTATGATTTCGTAAAGCATTTCACCCCTCCCACTCTCTTGGGCTTCATGCTTTAGGGGGCATCTGTTACACAGTAATTTTTCACCAACCTCATATCAGTCCCTAAGCGACATCTCCGCTGTGTCATACACAAAGTAAATATGTCCATATCTTCCCATTCATTCGAGAAGATTAAACAATTGCTCTCTAATACTGAAGATTAACCCTTTTACCTATGTTTCTACATCATCGAAGTGAACCCTACTCTTCCTGCGACGATTCTCTGTTTTGAACTACACCGTCGCAACGTCATCACAGGGGTACACGTATTTCCTGCGATGGTCGAAATTTAGGGCTCAGCGTAAGTCCTCAAAATAGTTCTTGCGACAATGTCTCTGCATACATTGCTTCCTTGCAACATCATCACTGAGCCCTAGTGTATGACTTGTGACGATGCATATATGGTGAATTAGTTCAAACAATTGGCCTTCTGGGTGATTCTATAACTGGTTGTCGGGTCAAGTTAGTTCACCTTTCCTCCTCTGGGATGGTGGTTCCACCTTTTGAGAAACCTGCCTTGAGGATAAGCTCCCTCTCCCTCATTTTATGGAGGCTCCTCCTCTTATAAAAGAACTCCCCATTGCTATGATCAACTAGTTCTTATTTTTTGGATTGGAGCAAATTAGCTAGCTTTGGTGTGAGTTTGATAGTTTGCAGTGTGAATTGCTGATAGTTTAGAAATTGGTTGTGGATTGCCTTAGATTTGTACTAGAGCTTGCAAGTGAGAGAGAGTTATCATCCATTTTGGAGACCCTTTTGAGAGTGAATGCTTGAATAAACATACCGACTGGACCCTTCGAGAAGGCTTGTGACGTCAAGGCTTGGTTGTAAGCTTTGCTTTTGATTCATTTTAATACAATCAATGATGATTTCCTATGTCTTGTGTAAAATATACTTGATAGCTTATGGTTCCTTGACTTTGTAAGTAAATAGATCATTGTTGTTCTCAATTATGTGTTTTGTTGTTCTCTTGTGTTGTTTCAGGTTGATTGCTCATTGAGGAGAAGGAGACGATAATTGAAGTAGAGCAACGAAAGCTTCATCGAACACCGGTTTGAGGTAAGCTCTTTCAACAATGACTATTTAAGGAAATTAGTTGTTGTTTTTTCTTGTTGTGACTAGACCCACTCTAGGGCTAGAGGGGTTGCAGGGTGACCTTACTCTCATCAATATCCTTCCACACCTTCGTCTTTCGCCTACGCGGAGGAATGTACTTGGGCAGCTTAGAAATGGGGTGAGGCCCCTCAACCTCAACATCCTTTGTTTCCATCGTAATTTCTTCATCATCCATTGGTTGTTCTTCAACCACTTATTTCGGCTCTAGGTCAACCACCTTGCCATTTTCCTGTGTTGTGGGCTTATCCTTTTATGGCTACTTTCTAGGTGATGTGTGCACCGGCTGCACTATCGTGGCCTGCTTTCCTTTCTTGTTCTTCAAACCCTCCTTGGTCGGGGTAGGCCTCGACATGGGCAACCGTGGTGACTTAGGTACTTCTGCTGGTACTTCCATAGTTTCATCCTCTGGGGCAACTCCCTCTGCTGCCACGGCTACCTCTTGAATAGCTCCTTCGGCTGTCATTTCTTCACCAACACTTACAGTCTCTGTCAGTGTCGACATGATGCTATTCAACAACTCCTGTGTCTCCTTTGGCAACTTCAACAAACGTTCAACTTGATATCAAAGCTTCAAATTATTCACGGTTCATGTGGACCTAAGAGATCAACACCTCAATTCTCAAAATGCCAAGTGTTTTCTGCTGGGCAACCCTTTTTAATTTATAGGCATTTTCAAATTCAAATCCGACCGTTCCCCCCAAAATTGGTTCATTAATGCTAGATTGGTGAAATATTTTTCAAAGATATTGCCCATATATTCTGACTTAAATCCTGCCTCTCCCCCCCCCCCCCCCCCCCTCCATTAGACATTTTCACTGCCAATTCATGAACAGTGACATTAACGGTCACTTTTCGGTTGTTCTGCGCGGATTTTCCCTTGGTAGCACAGCTCCCTGCATGCTTCTGCGGGCTCTATGACATTTCTTTGTTCCGCGTAGTTCCCCAATCACACAACTCCCTAACCCAGGCAGTGTAGTTAATAGTCCCACGCCTCCTTTCAGCTACCTGGAGCACTAAGACTGTGCTTCCCTCATATAGTCACCTAGCCAGATCACCGATGTATGGCTTCAATCGGCTGCCATTCACCTTCCCTAGGAATGGTTCTCCATTCAATTTTACCAAATGAACTGCTCCACCATCAATAATCCACTTGATGACATATGGCCCTAGCCAGTGCATCCTAAATTTCCCTGGAAATTTATCAAACTTGTTGTCATATAACAAAACCAAATCATTTACCTTGAAGGTGCGTAGTTTGATGTGTCAATCGTGCCATGATTTTTCGCTCCTTTTGAACCTGTTGATGAAATCCAGCTAGAAATCTATCCTCATCAAGCTCCATTAGTTGCGCAAGCCTCTCGTCCAGGGCTCCACAATCCGCCATTCCTGTGAATGTTTCTATGCGTAGGCTAGGGACAATGCATTCCATCGGCATCACAGATTCTACGCCATACATGAGCTTGATGGGCGTTTGTCCAGTCTGCTTCTTGAAACTCATTCTGTAAGCCCATAGCACCATGGGTATGTGCACATCCCAGTCATTGTGCGGAGTATTGAAAACCTTTGTCAGCATGCCCTCCAATATTTTATTAAACGCTTCCACCATCTTGTTAGCTTGTGGATGATAAGGTGTACTTTTCATATGGTACACCTGAAATTCCTTTATCAACGCACTAATCATTTCATTAAGAAAATGCGTACCACGATCACTCATTAAAATATTCGGACACCCAAACTTTGTCAGCACATACTCAAAAATAAACTTTGTTGTTGTTGCGCTTATATAGTCCTTTGCAAGTTGCACCTTTGCCCATCTGGTTAAATATTCAGTCGTAGTGATGATGTATCGCACACCCGTCTTCTTTCCAGGAGGCTGAATTGGACCCATAAAGTCAATCACCCACTTCTCGAAGGGTTGTAATGATATCTGCACATGTAGCAGTAGCTCATTCCTTTGCGAGGGTCTGCCAGTCTTTTTGCATGCATCGCATGCCCTACAATACACCTTTGAATCCTTATGTAGTGTCATCCACCACAACCCAGCACATAGAATGTTTTGCGTTGTTGCTTTTCCTGCATAATTTCCTCCCACTTCTCTCCCATGAGCCTCAGGGAGGACTTTGTTTCATTCGAATTCCATCACATAATGTCGCAGTATTTTATCTCACCCCATTTTGTACAAGTGCCCTGCAATTGTAGATAAGTCTACCACGCACACTACCAGTTCCTTCTTTCGTTGACTTGTATAAGCTTCCAGAGTCATTCCTGTCATCAAGAAGTGGATAATATCTTCAAAGTGACTTTTTGCGATGCACACTACAAAGAGCTGTGTGTCAGGCAGTCCTTCCTCTAAATTAGTAGGTTCCTCTCCAGTTTCAATGCACGATAGATGATCAGGTACCGCATTCAGTCGTCCTAGTTTCACAATAACTTTGAAGTCATACTCCTGGAACAACAGCAACCACCTACATATTTTTCCCCCAACACAGACTTGTTGACCAGGTACTTCAACACGGAATGATCCATATACATCTTAAAGTATCAACCCAAAAAATAGTGCCTAAACTTCTGGAGCGCGTACACCATAGCTAATCCTTCGCATTCTGTCGTGGAATAATTTTTCTCCACTTTAGACAACTTCCTACTTGTGAATGCTATAGGATTATCTAGTTCTCCCTCACCAGATTGTGTCAGCACTGCTCCCAGCGCAATACATGATGTGTCCACATGCACATGAATTTCCTTCTTCCAATCTGGGAAGACTAGGATCGATGTGGTGTCCATTTTCTCTTTCATCACATCCAAGCTCTTCTGAAATTCATCAGTCCAACAGAACGTAACATCCTTTTTCAAAAAAAATTCCGTAGGTGCGATGATCTAGGCATAACTCTTTATGAACTTCCTATAATATGAGGTATGCCCAGAGTTGTGCACAGCTGTTTCACACTCCTCAGCACCTCCAAGTTTATTAGCATTGCGATCTTCACAAGGTCTACCATCAGTCCCTGTTTGCATACCACATGACTTAGCAAGATCCCAAAAGGGACACAAACGAAGCATTTCTTTAGATTGAGCGTGATCTGGTATCTCTATCATGTATCTAGCATCAAGAGCAGATTTTCCACATGGTGCTTCACCAATCCAAACATTGTCCAATCATCGAAGTATACCTCCAAAAATCTATGGATGAAGTCTTTGAATGCTGCAATGACTACGTGTGAAAAAATCGTCGGCACATTATTCAATCCAAAGGGCATGATAGTGTACTAAAAACATCCTCATTCAATAACAAAGGTTGTCTTACTTCTATCTTCTGGCACGATTTTGATCCGACGGTACGCCAGAGAACCCATCAGTGAAAGAGTATGCTTCTTGACTTCCTACATTGTCCAATACCTCATGAGTGAACGAAGTCGGGAAAGGATCATGCACACAAGTGTCATTCAATTTCTTGAGATCTACGCATATCCTTATTTCTTCCTTCTGTTTCTTTTCCTAAACCACTATTGGGCTTACCCAATCAGATTCTTCCACTGATTCAATAATACCTGCCGCGAGCATCTTATCTAACTCAACGTAGACCCTTTCCTTATACTTTGGATTGAGGCGGTAAGGTCTTTGTTTCACAAGTTTCCTGCCCAGTTTGAGGGTGATATTCATGACACCCAGGTCTCCTATTATTCCTTTCAAGTCAGAAAGCTTCGTGGGGGACAAATTCTGATATTCACTAAGTAGTTCGGCGGCCTTATCTATTGTTGTGTCATCCCAATAGTCCCCCAGTATTTTCAAACTTTGGCTCTGCCTCCGTGCCAATGTTCACCTACCTAGTTTTGAGTGGCTCTATTATGTCGAGGTTCTCTAGTTGTGGTCCTTCAACTCCACGGTGACCTTCAATCTCTAGGATATTAATCTTTCTCGGGTCTTCATCTTATTCTTCTGTTGTTACATTGTAACATTCTAGCGCGTGGCTCAACTGGGTAGTCCAATCAGGTTGAATCAAGTCTATAGGATCCTGCGGAATCCTAAAGATTGCTTCCTTAACCTCTTGTAGCTCTTCATCAATACATTCAAATCTGTCCTCAAAGTTGAACATCATTACAAACCCTTGGCATAAAATATGTCCTTCTTCAAAACCATGGCGGAGCTATGTCTCCAAGTACCAATTCATTGGTATAACATCCAAGGTATGACAAAACAGATGGACCCACTCAGGCTGAGGCTTTGCTCCATATACTTCTATCCATTTGGCCAAATATCATGTAGATCATTTCTCCTGTCATACCTTTATGTCATTCCTACCTTCGGGTGGCCAAAGCGTATCCTCGTCATCCTTCTATATTAGCACCAGTCATCAAAACTATCTTTGTGCATACCCCACCATCGTGTGGGCATAGTGCGCAGCATCAAATCCAAGGCTTGGAAGTGATGCTTCTCAAGCACTTCCCTTTCAAATGCATCCAAAAAGTGATCAACATCAATTAATCCATCACAGTGCAGTATATTTCTTACCTCTGATGGTATGCAGTGCAATGACTTGGTCATCATATTACAGTGCAACGTAGATGCTTCATGCAACCGTTTCTACCAATGATCCAATTCTTCGTCTGAATCCGACATGAAGGAGCTTTAGTACTCCCATGCAATGCACCCATATGCTGTTGGATTCACCCAATCATGATCTCATGCCATTATTTTGTAAATCTAGTCCAAATCGTCATCACTTTCATAATCACGGACTGGTTTAGTATAGCGCAGTCCTTCTACAGGATCTAGTGGAAAAACTTCGCGGAGATATTTCTTCTCAAATATCATCTTTCACTTCTTTAGGTTGATTACCCCATTCATGGCAGTGGCCCAATCAATCCCAAGGAGTGCAGGATAAGGGTTGTTGTCATCCATAATCTTTATCACTTCAAAGTCGGCTAGTGCGCTTATGCCTTCTATATCAACTGTTACCCCCTGCAATCTCCCCATTGGAATGATTTTCTGTTGATTTTCCATTCTTAATTGATTCGTAGACCACTGCAATGCAGGTCTCCCTATCCGCTCCGATTTTTTCTTAGGAAAAACATTCGCGTTCAACCCTAGATCCAAAATAACTTGATCCATCTCATATTATTCTATCTGTGCGGTGAGTCTCATCTCACCTCCCGTCCTTGCCTTACGCTTACCAATCTTTCTAACTACGCGTGGTGTACTAGGAGCATTTTCCTTTCCAGTGCACCTATTGATCAGTGCCTGCAGTTCCTTCATCGCCTTACTATCACGTAGCAACTTCATGCAGGTATCCAAGAACGTGGTAAACATGGACGGGTCTATTTCTTCAATTGGCTTGCCTTGACGTCTTGAGGTAGAGGCCTCAGCGAAACTTTTATTTTCTTCCATAAATGTTATTTTGCGCATTCCAGATCTAACCCAATATCCTTCTCTAGAGCTTTGTGGACCCACTCTCTTTCTTCAGGCTGCTTCCCCTTATCCTCACCAGTCATTTCTCCACTTCGCAACACAATATTTATGTTCGGGTCCTCCTCGTGAGGCTCAGCCCTCATCATCTGCAGGTTCTGGGTCGGTTGTGGAGGTTGTGCCCCCTTCTCATGTATCCTTGCTATTAATATGGGGAAATCCTCAATATCGTGGTCGAATTGGGTACAATATCGGCATGACACATGCGTCGGGTTCGTGCATTCTCGTGCGTAGTGTCCCAGTCCTCCACAATTATAGCAAATCACTTGCCCCCAACCTCTGCTAGGTCCTCCACGTCGGCCTCGTCCACACCGCAGGAATCCTGCTCGCGCTACCCCACCATCTTTCTCAGAAGGTCGTGTTTCTTCCTGAACTCTATACGCAAGTGTTCACTCCATCATCAACTCGTAACTACGGCAATTACGCTCATCATGACCCACTGATTAACAGAAGTTTCAAAGTAGATGTTGTGGTGTATGGACAAATTTTTGCAGCAGATAACAATTATCAGTCAGGGGTTTTCCTACTACATGATAGATAGCACATCATAGCACAGGTCCTGTGCTTGGTCTGGCTTGTGCTTCCGACCTCAGAGGCACTGGTCCTCCTATGGCCTTTGCATTTGAGGCACCAACCTTCTTCACGCACCTCTGGCCGAGCAGTTATGTCATTCTTCAAACTCTATACTCTAGGCAAAGGTTCTGTAACTACGCATGAATCTGATGAACCCCTAGATTCAGATCCTGCATCGCTGTTTCATGCAGTCTCATTGCAATCTCCAAAGTTTCTGCTTGGGTCGCAATCTTCTATTGTGACAGCAAAACCCTTAGGTGAGGCAGGAGTGAGGCCACAAACCATTTGCGATGCTGCCCATATGTCATATTCATATTAGCTTCGCGGATCGTGCACTTAAATATTTGGTCTAGCTCCTAGGGTGTCTCACCAAGTTTCATCATGATCTCCTTGAATCCCACAATGGATTTCTCTTCAGACTTAGGTCTATTGAATTCCTTATTCAGCGCAGTCTGGATATTTTCCAATGTGGACATCGGGTTATCAGTGCACTACTTAATGTACCATGTTAGTGTGCAGTCTGGAAAGGCACTAACCAATGTCAATTTCTTCATTTGATCATCCGTGATACCCTGGGCTTCCCATATAGACTTCGCGAGGAACCAAAATTGGTCAGGATTTTCATTCCCCGGGCCCTTGAACACTGGCAAATTTACTAAGTTCACCACAATGAATGTTGGTGGAGGTGGCGGTGGTGTGGGTGAAGGTGTAAGTGGTGGAGGCAAAGATGGAGGTGGTGTGGGTGGATGTGGTATTCACGGGAACCCCTGTTTTATCAGCTGAATGGTGCTCTGTGGACAAACCTGTGTTGTTTCTTTGTCGTCACCTAGAGGAGGTTGAATCAGTGGGTTATATTCAGGACCTTTTCTTCCTCTGTCCCTGAAAGTATTTCCACTTCGTGTAGCCCCAAACATCAAGGTAACTATATAACCTTCTTTTCACACAAGAGCATCTTAATCCAAGTATTTAACGAATCCAAATACTTACTTCGCGGCCCCTTGAAGAAGCAACGCTCTACTTCATTGTAATTGACCGAAGTATCAACCACGAACTCTGTCACAAATCCTCCTATGATGTGATCAAGCCAATGATCGACAACATGCTCAATCTTATCTTCAGAGGCTTCCCATGTTTGCACCAACTCCGGTGTCTAGACAATTGGACTGTCAAGCCTCCACCTCCCTTGGTCATCTACCAACTTCACAATCCACTCGTACAGTTTGACTAGGAAGGAACAGAAGAAGATTTCGTGTATCTCTCTATATAAATATGTGTCCAACCACTGTTCTTTCATCAATCATGGATTCCTATTCTCCTACACTGCGAATTCGTGGATCTTCCTATCCAACCAGCCCTCAATCTCTTTCTTATTTGGATTCCATTGATACGACATCATACATCTCTCATGCAGATCCCAGTCCCAGCAACGGAACTATTTGTTGGCTTGATGGGCCCTAACCCAGGTTCAGTGTTAGTCAGCCAAGCAAATCCCTACACTATTGGCCCTTTTGGCATCATTCCACGGAGCACCGACCGAAGTCTCACCCGAAGCAGTATGAGGGGATGCAAGAACCAAGTTTCCGCACCCTGAGATGGCTTCGATGCCGGTTTTATACCTTAAACACTTCCTTCGCACAGATTGATAACCCTTTACGGCTTATCGATGTACTTTCTCTTCTGTCTCTCAGAACCCTCAGGAAAGTATACGATCGTCCTTCGCGCAACCCTAACCAGCGAATCAAGCACTTACATGCCTTTGTTACTGTGTTATTGTATAATTTCCCAAATTATCTTAAGTGTTCGTCAATTTTACCATGCAATTAAGATTATCTTTGCGTAAACATATATCCTTATTTGCGTTCATATATCAGATGTAAACATATATATTTGGGCATTAAATTAGCATTATATCATAAACCTAGAACTTAACATAACATAATCACATGTAATCAACAAAGGCAAAATACACAATAATTTCAGAATACTTCTCTTTAGTGAGGATTCAGATTTCCGATACAGACTATAGCCACCCTGTGCACATAGCTACAGGGGTCCACACACTTACTTGTGGACTTCTACCCTAGGCCTCTACGCACTTAGCTACAGAGCCTCTTCCTACGCTAAGACTCTCTCTCTTAGCTCTTCACAGACTCATCAAGAACTAAAACATACTTAGAACTATCCTCCACTAAAGAACTATCTTAGACTCCTCTAAGACTTCCTTTTTATACTATCCCATGGTCCACGGACCAAGGGCGGATCTCATTAAGCTGAAAAAAACTATCTAAATTAAGGGCGGAAACCCCTTTGACTCTTGACATCTTCACACTCCGCGACCACAAAATGTGGAGATTTTACCTTCCTTTATACAAAATTCGAGCTTTCTACCCCAAAACTTGGGCTTTTAACCCCAAAATTGACCCCAGGGGATTCGCTCCCAAAATTTGGTTAACTATTGGCCTGGGCTTGTCTAGGAAGTAGTGAGACAGATAGAGATAGAGAATAGGGGGCTCGGGCTTGAGCAATGCCTTGTAATCTTCTCGTATTTTCTGACTAATGCAATATACAGATAGCAGGGGTTTTTAGTTGTGGATTTCCCTAGGAAATCATTGTGTAATGTGTTTATTTAATTATTTTTCTTGTATGCTTCATGATTTTGCAATCATTTAATTTTTTCCGCTAATGAGTAGAGTAGATTAAAGTCTACTGTTTTAGTAAATTACAATTACATTAGGGGAATTTTGAGATTTAAAATAGGCATCCTAAGAAAAATGTAAAACCAAAATAAACTTTATAAGAACCAATAGGATTCAATATGATGATGTCAACCATGGGGGATGATTCACCATTTTTGGAGTAAAAAATTAAAATTAATAAAATAATAAAACTACTTTTTCAACGCGTATTTTCAACTTATAAAATATGAGTTGAAAAAAATAGTTTTTTCTTTTTTCCCTCTAAAATTTTATGATTTTTTTCCTATGAAAAAGTCATAATTTTCATTATAGAAGAATACATTTTGCATATGCTGAAGCATTATTTGAGTAAGGCATTGCCTGTTCAAAAATGAAAAACTTTGAGTATTCCTCCGCACAGGGAGTATTTGGAAATGAACAAAAAATAAGTAAATTTTCAGCCTCTTCGCAGAGAGGGAGTGATAAGTTCTGATAAATATGTACAGTTAAACAAAAAGATAGTCATCAAAATTGAAATATGTTCTTTTAGTGCTACTCATATGGATTCAGGATCTATAAAAGGTCTATGGTAGTGCTGATAAACAACACCATCCTTTTCCTCACAAATCAACCAATTGTCGTCATCGTTGACCGCTGCTTCTTTGGATAAGTGGTCAGCAACGGTGTTCCGCTCCTTATAAATATGATGACAAGTAAAAGAGTCAAATGACATGATAAGTCTATGAATCTCATCTAGAATATGCTTCAATGTATATGCATTGCAGATGTGTTTTTTGTTGATCCAATTAACAACCAGTTTTGAATCACCAAATAGTTGTAAATGCGTGCAATGTTTATGTAATGCATATTGGATAAGGAATTTGGCAGTCAGAAGTTCGGCATAGTTGTTGGTTCCCCTGCCTAGCCCAATTTGAATTTCAAAGGAGTGGGTGTCTGATAAATGTAGTATAGATCCTCCTCCATATCCCTATTCCTGAGCTGAGCCATCAAAGTAGGCCCATGGAAGGGTGTGATCGATGACTTCTGCCTCAATTCTCCTGTACTAATTTTGAGTGGCTTCCTTGGGAATCATCTAGTACTCCATGGATACTCTGTTCAGAATGGAAGGCCGGTGAGGGGATTTTTGCTGAAATATAATTTGGTTTCTGGCAATCCAAATCACCCAGCATATAACCAACGGAATGTTCCTTCCCTTGTCATTAGTTTCCTTCCACCAATTACCCCAAGCATCCTTTATATTGTTCCTGTGCCATCTGCTAGATATGGAGAGCGATGTGAGGAAGCCATTCCATAGATCTTGTGTGACAGGGTAGTTCAGAAAGAGGTTTTCAGTGTCTTCATTACTATTTTTGCAGAGGTGGCACCAGAATGGCCATGAGAATGATTGTTTCATAATATCTGCACCTGTCGGGACTTTATTGTTAAGTATATACCACATAAGAAGCTTTGATATAGGGGCTGCTCTTAATTTCCATAAAATTTTCCACCACAGCTCAGTAGCTACCGGCTTAAGGGAATTCAAAAGAACCAAATATCCAATCTTGGGGGAGTAATGTCCATTTTTAGAAAAATCCTAGATCAGCTCATCTTCTCCCTCCGAAAATCCTAACATGGGTCTCTGTTAACGTAGATATGTAGTGTCTCCATTCTTGTTGCTAGGGCAAGGGAATGTTAAGTGTTGCTCCAGATCTCCAGGCCTGTTGTGTCAATAAGGATTGGTCATTATGCGCAATATGACATATATAAGTAATTCCCTGTTCAACTAAATGATATCTCAGGTCATTTGTAATTCTACGCATTTTGCCACAGCCTATCCAGGGGTCTTCTCCTATGCGTACCGAGGAACCAGAACAGATTCTCCAAGACAATTTATTTCTTATCAAGTCTGTAGCCTTTGTTACCGCCTTCCAGATGATGGAGATGTTCCCATTGTGTCTGTGGCCTTGCCTGATCCAATCAAGTGGGGTTGTGGGTGTAAGGTATTTGGAGGTAACAACCTTCATCCAAAGGCTACAATTATTAAGCAACTTCCATCCCAACTTTGTTGCAAATGCTTCGGAGAATGAATCCAGTCTCTTAATTCCCCAACCGCCCCATCGCTTAGGCATTGTCAAAGATTCCCATTTGGTCCAGGCAAACATTCTTCCTAACTGCTTCCCCTTCCATAGGAAGTGGCAACATATGCTTTGTAGCTTGTTTAGTATGCCTCTAGGGACCCAGGATAGGGTCATCCAGTAAACAGGTGTTGCTTCTAAGATTTCTTTAATCAGTATTAACCTGCCTGCTCTGGAAAGATACTTATGGTACCAAATTTTCAAACATTTTTCTACTTTAGAGATGAGCCAGATCCAGTATGCAATTTTATAGCCAAACGGCTTCAGTCGGTAACCCAAGTATTTTAATCCGTCCTCTATAGGATGAGTTATAAAGGGGAATCTTCTTAAAGAAAAAAGAATTTCATTATGGGAGCAACATATGGTTGTCATGGTAGATTTTGTTTCGTTCAGCACCATCCTCATGGCCTTTTGAAAAGTGCCCATTACAAGGTGGAGGGCGGTGAGATCGCCAAGGCTACCATTAAGAAATATGAGGACATCGTCCACGAAGAGAAAATGAGTCATTGTAACTGAATCATATATTTTGATGCCTTTTATCCTCCCTTGTTTGTGTTCTGCTTTGATAATGCGACTAAGACCCTCCATGATAAAAAGGAACAGTAGGGGGGACAGGGGGCATCCCTGCCTGAGACCCCTCTTGGCATGAAAAAATGGGGAGGTTGTCCCATTGATGATAACATTGTAAGGTACATCTGTTATACAGCTCATTATCCACTTAATGAAAGAGAAAGGAAATCCCAAGTGGGGTTAATAGGATACGAAAGTAAAGCTAGTTAACCATGTCAAAGGCTTTTGATAAATCTATCTTCAGTATCATTCCTTTCAACTTCCTATGTTGCACCGAGTGGAGGAGTTCTTGCGTCATGCTAATCACCTCATGAATTTTCCTATTGTGCAGGAAGGCAAATTGTTATCGGGATATATGGAGGGATAGTATAGGCTTAATGTGGTTAGTGATAATCTTGGCTATTACCTTGTATATGTAGTTGCATAAGGAGATAGGTCTGAAGTCGTCAAAGGAGGTGGGCTTGTCAGCTTTAGGTATGAGAGAAATAAAGGTAGACTTGAGGCCTCCTGGGATCCTTCCTCTATTTCTGCTCTCCTCTATGAGTTGTAGGACGTCCATTCCCAATACCTCAAAAAATGCTAAATAAAATTCCACTGTCCAACCATCTGGCCCGGGACTCTTATCCTTCTTTAGCCACTTCAGTGTGTCTTCGAGCTCTTGTAGTGATACCTCCCACATGAGTTCCTGTTCCATCTCTTGATCAACGTAACCAGTGAAGAGCTGCATAATTTGCATTACTTCCACTAGGGTGGCATTGGGAGGAGCCTTATATATTTTGAAAGTGTGTACATGCCAATGTAGCCAGTTCTCTAAATGATTGCATTGTTCATTTGAGAGTCTTGAAGATCCCATATGGTATTAATGGCTTTCCTATCGTTGGCATGTTTGTGATAGAATTTTGTATTGTCATCCCCTTCCTTCAACTAGATGGCCTGACTTCGGAGTCTCCAACTCTCTTCTCTGTCTCTAAGGATTTGGGTTCTCTTCAACAATGTTATAGAGTGCTTATCCCTTTGCTCCTGGGTTATCATTCCGCCCCCAGTATCCTCCTCAATAGATATGATATCGTCCTCTGCTATTCTCAGGATCAGGTCGTCCATTTCCTTCTTCTTCATGGCCCATGCCTTGGAAAGGACCTTCAACTCCTTCATGTTGCGAGCAAAGTCCTGACTGAGATTTCCGAAAGAGCCTGGGGGTTTGCCTTCCAAAAATCAGTCACCAATTTGGTATATTCCATATTCTGTAGCCAGGTAGAATTGAATTTTAATGGGGCCTTAGGTTTTCTGTTATGTCCTGCAACTCAAGGTAGATGGTTCGATGGTTCGATAGTCCACCAGAACCCACCGATTGTCTTATGCAAGCTCCCCTACTCACCAGGTCTTCCTTAGTAAGGAACCTGTCAAGTCGTCTAGCCAGGCTTGCATCCCCAGTTATGTTATTCCTCCATGTAGGTTTCACTTTGGCTGAGGGGATGTCAATAAATCTATGGGTCTCTAGGAGGTTCCCAAAGAAACCAGATAGTGCGTCCACCTGAGCTTGATTGCCCCAAGACTCTGCATATCCCAAGGAGAATTTAAGGTCTCCACCTAAGATAATGTTATCTTGTTGCAGAAGGGCAGAATTTAAAAAAGTTCTCCAATAAGCGGCTCTATCCTGGCAGGGGCCATATACATTATAGATTTTGTACTCTGATTCGAGGCTAGGGGAATAGATATCTCCAACTGAAACTTTGCCAATTATGTTCGTGTGTTGTGTACTCCAGCAGCAAGCTTCCTAACCCACACATCTACTGGCTCAACCTCGAGAATATCTAGCTCCCAGACAGACTTGCATGCCTCAGCCACAAACTTGTACATGCACCGATTCTTGTCTGTAAGGTCTTTCATTAAGTCAACAGCGAAGTCTTGTTGTACAACCATCTGGGCATTGTTGACTTTTTACTCACTGATTATCTATAGCATGCGTTGTTCGCGGGCCCAAAGTTCTGCGATCACGCCATCCTGCAAAAGGTGAAGCGCCTCACTAGGAAGTGCGGCCAAGTTAAGTCCAACTCCCTTGAATGTGCTGACAGTGGGCCCTTCAACTTCGGTCTCTATAGTCAGTGCTCCATTCAATAGCACTATTTCTCGGGGATCCCATGTGCACAACATCCTTGTGGATTCTGAGGTGCCAGGAGCCAAACTGGTTGATGTCGTGTTGGTTTGTACCTGTGATGCATGGATCTATAGCTCACACAAACCTGTCTGAATAGCACGCAAAGCTTACTTCTTCTGCTACTCAAACTGCTACAGTAGTTCCGCAGTGGCATCCCTCACCATATCACCTATGTCATTCAATTCCCCCTCTATTAGGGTGATCGGGTCAAGAGACATATTGCTAGCCTTGGACTTCTTCTACAGCCCTACTTTTTTTAGATCTTTGTTGCGCTTGATGCAGAACAGAGTCGTCTCCAGGTCCACTCCTCCCTGCTCTGTCTGTTTGTCCTCTTCCTCTATCTCCGGGGAAGGCGACTTCTAACTCCGGTCAGAGCCAGGCTCCTCTTTCTCCACTTTTCCATCTTCAGCTTGGCTTCTTCCTTATTTTGCTGTGTGGCAGACTTGCTAGATCTTGCTGTCAAGTCTGTGGAAGCACGCCAATCTTCTAGCCAGCGGTCGAGGACTGCTGCAATCACGTCATTTGTGGCCAAGTATGGAAAGTCATGCTAATTCTATTAAGGGTCCTTTCGTGCATGTATTGAGACATGGTGGAAGTCAGCCTTGAATTCCACATACTCCTCCAGCTTATCAAAACTTGTTGGTGACAGTCGTGGCTTGCGCTTGATGGCCATATGGATGCTCATATCCATCAAGATCCTGAAGATCTTGATGTCCTTGTTCCACTGAGGATCCTTCATAGCCCACAGCGAAGTGAACTTTGCTACTTCTGGTAGGTCTAGTGCGACCGGAGGAAACTAGCTATCCTTGGGTAGCTCCCACGCAACCAGCACAATGAACAACAGTAGCCATGCACAGTGGAATGTCGTACTATGATCCTGCACATCGTAAAAGTTTGTGAGGAACTCATGGCAGAAGTACCGTGCCTAGTTGAATTGTACGCCCTCCGTGCACTGGGTCGCCAAGGCTATCACTAGTGTCAACACTTCATCTACGCGACACTTCCTCATGACCTTTCCTGCCAAGATTTGCTTCGCCACTTTGACCGCAAGGTGAGATATTCTTGTGATGGCATAGTGCAGCTTCTTTACTAGTTTGAATTTTTCCTTCATCACATCAACAAGGGCATGCTCGCTAGTATTCCCGCCAAACGCCATGGCCAGATTTTCTCCTGAGTACGGCAGCCAGGTGACCCTATGGATCAACATGTCAATGATGGGTATCAAGTCCTCCAGGCACAAACACCCATCATGCACCAAGCACAGCAGTTGTTTAATCACTATCATCGTGATGGGCACACGGTTTTAATGCGACACCCATAGCAGGTTTAGCAGGCCTGCCATGTCCACGCCTTTCAGCCACTTCCTCGGCTCCAAAGCGGTCACTCCATTGTTTTTGTGGAAGACACGGTGCATAAGTTGGTCTATCGCTAAATCAGAGAAACACTCTGTGTCAACTAAATCCCAGTCTTCCAATTTTAGAAGGGGGACACGCCCCAAGCGCGGTCCCTCAAAGACAATTTGGTCCGACGGTAGGGGTATGTGTTACACAGTAATTTGTCACCGACCTCATATCAGTCCCCAAGAGACATCTTCACTATTTCATACATCAAATAAATATGTCCATATCTTCCCACTCATTCAAAAAGATTAAACAAGTGCTCTCTAATATTAAAGATTGACCCTTTTACCAATGTTTCTACATCGTCGCAAGTGAACCCTACTCTTCCTGCCACGATTCTCTGTGTTGAACTACACCATCGCAACATCATTGCAGGGGTACATGTGTTTCCTGCGACAGTCGAAATTTAGGGCTCGGCACAAGTCCTCAAAAAAATTCTTGCGACGATTTCTCTGCATACATTGCTTCCTTGCGATGTCATCGTTGAGCCTTAGTGTATGACTTGCAACGATCCAGATATGCCGAATCAGTTCAAATTGTTGGCCTTCTAGGTGATTGTAGAACTGGTTGTTGGGTCAAGTGGTGGTTCCACCTTTTGAGAAACCTCCCTTGAGGAGACGCTCCCTCTCCCTCATTTTATGGAGGCTCCTCCACTTATAAAAGCAGTCCCCATTGCTATGATCAGCTAGTTCTTAGTTTTTGGATTGGAGCAAATTAGCTAGCTTTGGTGTGAGTTTGATAGTTTGCAGTGTGAATTGTTGATAGTTTAGCAATTGATTGTGGATTTCCTTAGCTTTGTACTAGAGCTTGTGAGTGAGAGAGAGTTATCATCCATTTGGGAGACCCTTTTGAGAGTGAACGCTTGAAGAAACATACTGACTGGACCCTCCCAGAAGGCTTGTGACGTCAAGGCTTTGTTGTAAGCTTTTCTTTTGATTCATTTTAATACAATCAATGATGATTTCTTATGTCTTATGTAAAGTATACTTGATATATTATGGTTCCTTGACTATATAAGTAAATAGATCATTGTTGTTCTCATTTACGTGTTATGTTGTTCTCTTGTGTTGTTTCAGGTTGATTGCTCATTGAGGAGAAGGAAACGATAGTTGAAGCGGAGCAATGAAAGCTTCATCGAACACTGGTTTGAGGTAGGCTCTTTCAACAATAATTGTTTGAGGAAATTAGTTGTTGTTTTGTCTTGTTGTGACTAGACCCAGTCTAGGGCTAAAGGGGTTGCCTCTGTCTTTAGAGGGAACATTTCATACATCACAAGTTGGCGACTCCGCTCGGGAATCCTTTGTATGTTTTCTCTTATTTTCTCTTGATTTCTTTTTGATTTAGTGTCTCTTGACTTTGGGTCTGAGCCATCAGTATTCTGGGTTACCTGGGTCAATCTGGAAGTCCCTCTTACTGTCTAAAAGATCAATGTGGTACCCTTCAAGTGTTTTTACTTTTTTTTTCCTCTTAAGTGAAATCGTCACTGTTGATAGATTAACAGCTATGACAACATCGCGGTTGTCCTCTTTATTACACCTGAACATCATAGATATCCCGTCGTACAGTTGCGACAATTCCTGAAATTGGATCATCGCAGAAGACAAGTGTACACCTGCGATGATGTTGCTCAGTTGCTAACTCTATGCTTGCGACGATTGGATTTTCATCCCAAGTTTCTGGTATAGCCCCGCGACGATTCCTGTACAAGTTGTCTTTACAATTTTACCTCCTGAATCAGCCAGTACTGGTTGCCCCTTGTTGTTTCTTGCCTCTCATCAACTTGTTTTGGTTGTGTTTGGTTAAGGCATTTTCTCTTTGGTTTCATTGAGTGAGCCTTTTGTTTTCAGACTGTGTGACCTAGCTCCGTTAAAGGTTTTGTCAAGAAGTCGTTTGTTGAGTTACCCGTCTATCCAATATTCGTCCACAACCATCTAATTGATTTGCTTGAGGCTATTTTACTGCTTGTTTTCTTGTTGATTGGTCTTTAGTGTCATTCCTCTTATTGATTTGATTTCCACGCTATCAACCATAGATCACATTTGTTTGGATCAGTCAGTTTTTACACTTGCTTGCTTGTCATTTAATTTCCAAAAATCAAAAAATATTGCATTCATACAGCATACGAAAGTGAAAGTGCATTTACATTACTGACTTTTCATGATTGAGAAATTGGAAAGTGAACTTTAAATCTTTCATTAGTAATAGCGATGCATTGTCAAATAAGTGTATTGATGCATTGTGTTTCTTAGTGGTTGTATTTGCTTGTCTTGGTTTGTGTTTGCTTGGAAATGAACTCTTTACCCTCCTTTAGGTAGGTGTTCATCGAAACGATTGGTATTTTACTCATTGTAGCTGCATCCTAGGAATTGTTGCGATACATTCATTAGGGCCTAAAAACTGAAACTTAAATAAAGATTAACTCTTAAAATCAATTGAATGAATCTAACAACGCATTGGAACTTAACGCATATTATTTAGAGGTCTAGGCTAGAGACGTGCTCCGACGTCGTTAAACCTAGTCACTATTGTTTTCGCTTAAGGTTGGGTGATTCCTCCTTCTGTTATTCAATAGCTGCTAGTACGAACTTGTGCTCCCCATACCATCGATTATATATCGAGAGACCCCACTAGGCTATCATCCTACATCCATAGGAAGTCGATTTTGCCGCCTTACAAACCGTAACGCACCGAACACAGCATTCGGGAAGACTGACTGTCATACAGAAAGTCCTTGGTCATTTCTCTTTCATTCGATCACCAAGGTGTATATGCAGTTTTACGGTTTGTCTGGTAAACCTCTTATCTAGTTCTCCAGAGTAGTCACTTTCATTCCTTTTCAACTCCTTAAAAGAAAAGGATCATCTAAGAACTTTCCTTTCAGGCTCATTAAATATTCAAAGGCGACTAGAGTCATCTTTTGTCCTTTTTCTTGACTCTTTAAATATGAAAAGGTCAAGTTTTGTTCCTATGTCATAAAATTTATTTGACCACGCTCACATTTTCCCTGTTAGTATCGACTGTGTTTTGGTTTGTGTAGAGTTGTTTCCTTGCTTGATTGTCTCTTTTTCCTAGCACTTTTGAGTTAAATCATCCTGGTGGATTCACTGATTTCGTCTCCTGTACCAAGTGACCAAGGCTCCACATCCCTTGTCACTTCTGAGGTATAGGCTATTAGTGATACCCGTCCTATTATCCTGAGTATTCAAACTCTTAACTCTCACACTCATGAAGGGGAACCTTATGATATCAATTGGAATCCTATTTGGGAACCTTCAGAAGAGGACTTCTTGGTTACTCCCCCTATTGTTTTAGCTACAATGTCTTCTTCCGACATGGATGAGACACCCCCCATGTCTAGTGAAGAGAACCTTGTGTCAAGTGGTGAAATTCCTCTCTCCACAGAGGGTTTCCCCTTTCACATCACCTCTCTTGGAGTGACACTGCCCCTACGCTATCGCACCTTGTCTAACGTCATGAGTTCCCTATCTCTTAATTTGAGTTCTATGTGGTCTCATACTATAGCCCCCACCTCAGAACCTTTCGTACCTCAGATTCACAGTGTACCTGTCACGTCTGTTCCGTCCATACCTACTATCTGTGTGGCCTCTATAGCTCCTGTTGTTAGTGTTGTTGTTGCATCCTCGGTGGTTACCACTGTTGTTGGGCCCTCAATCGTTCCCACTAGTGGTGGTCCTTCTACTTCGGCATCTGGAGTCGTAAATCCCACCAGTAGTATTCCACTCTCTTCTGATTCCATTCTAGCAGGGTGGACGTATGAGCAATACATGTATGCTCTTCAAAACCTGGATCTGCATTATCCATTGCATTATTACGATCATCGAATGACTCATATTTATCATACTGGATCCCTCCCACTTCAGCCTACGGTTGAGGTTTCCATTCTGTTATCTGTTGCCTGGGCTCGTACTACTTACCATGGTGGCCAAGAACAGCCTTCTACTTTCCAAGGACCACTGTATCAAGGTCAACCATATCAAGGGTAGCCGTATCAAGGGAAACCTTATTAAGGACAACCTACTAGCCTATAACTACAACCCTTATAGGGACAACCTTCGGCCTTTACAAGTTCCTCTTTTACTTACTTCGGGCAACCTTCTGGTCAACCAGGTTAGCCTCAAATCCAACCAGGCCAACCCGTTGCTCAGCAAGATCAACCCTCTAGATAAGTAGGCTAGTCCCAAATCCAACAAGGCCAACCTACTATCTAGTCTGGTCAACCCTCTGGACAGGTAGGCTAGCCTCAGATTTAGTATGACCAACCTACTTTTTAGTCAGCTCAACCATCTATTCAACCAGGCCATCCTTAGCTTCAGTAAGGTCAACCTATTATCTAGCAAGCTCAACCTTCTGGGAAAATAGGTCAACCTCAATATAAATAAGGCCAACCTTCTAGCTAGTTGGGTCAACCTCAATTTCAATAAGGACATCCATCCAGTCAAATCAATCCATCTCTTAATCAACCGGGTGCTCAAGCACTCGTTTTTTCTCAAGCCCCACCCAGTTTCCAGACTCAGGCTAGACTCCAGACCCAACCTGGTCTCCAAACTCAAGTTGGATTTCAAACCCAACCTTCTTATCAAATGCAGCCTAGGCCTCAGGCACCGTTTGGAGCTCAGCTGCAATACGGTCTTCAAGCACTTCAGCAACCCCAAAGGCAGCCTCAGACTGCTCCATATCAGAATTATCAGCAACCGCAAGTCAATCCCTATCAAAATTTTTAGCAGCCTTATGCTACTCCTGTCGGTCAAGTTGGTACCCAATGGGTCGTTGGTGGTCAAAACCCGGGTCAACCGTCTGGTTATACTTATAACCCCTATGGGCAGAACCCTTACAGACAAAACCCTTATGGGCATAATCCTTCTTGTCAAAACCAATAGGGGCAACAGGGAGCTGGATGGAACCCTAATACTGGCTCGTATCAGAAGCCTATGATGTCCTTTAATCCTCAATTACCTTTCTTGGAAACCCTGGAACTGCCTAATGTGTCCAACCTGACGAATGATCCAACCCTCCATAATCCGTATTAGCCACCAGTTCCAACCAAAATTCCCAGTGATTTTCCCAAATTTGATGGTAAATATAGAGAGGACCCTCAAGCTCATGTCATGAATTATCACCTCTGGTGCTCATCTCACTCATGGCTTGATGATTCTATCCGCCCCCATCTCTTCCAACGGACTTTCACTGGTTCTGCCATGAAATGGTACATTGAACTTACTCATGGAACTTTTCAAGATTTCAATTCGCTAGCAATGGCATTTCTTACTCACTTTCAATTACTGATTCATTATGAAACAGGCACACACCTCCTTACATCCTTGAAATAGGACACGGTGACGCACATCTCTGATCATATTCATGAATGGAGAAGGCGGCGTCGTTTGATTAAGTTCTAGATCCCTGATTAGCTTCTGACTGACAAGTTCACAACCTCGTTTGTCGGTCCGATAGCCCACGATATTGCCATGGGGGCATGTTTTACTGAAGAGAAAGCTATCATGCGTGCTTAGTACCTCGACTTGGTTTATTCCCATTCTGGTACGCTATATGATTATTTGCCTGATGCTCCACATCCCAGAACTTCTAAGGCTCTGTCAACACCATCCGTCGACAGTGTCATTGGTTCTATTACTTCATCTTCCCGAAAGTCTTCTACGACCCCTACGAAGCAAAAATCTACCGCTCCAAATGAAAATGCTTCTCAGGGCCCATCTAATCCTGGTAAAACTTCCGAAGTCAATGTCGTCCAGTCCACCACGAAAGATAAAGCTTCGAATGGTAAGAAAAGGGTAAACGCAAAAATAAATCAGATCCACTGAAGTAGGACCCTCCTAAGCCTCCGGTCGATGAAGGTACCAAGCGCAAACCCAAATACCCTTGTCTCATCTATGACGAGGATCACTATACTAAAGACTATCCTAGACGGTTTGAGGTTAGTCGTTTGTTTAAGGGAACCCTTGGAACTCCTGTTGTGCTCAAGGAGCCTTTTCCCTCGCAAAAAACCCAATTGGTGGTCGATCAACGTCAGTCCTATTCCACTTTTGGCTCTCAATTTTTTGTGGCTGGGACTATTCCCATTCATATCAGTACTCGATCGAAAGAATACCCTCCTCCCATAATAAAGGAACCTGAAGTCCCTTCAAGTGTTCCTTCATCCAGTACTGGCCCTCTCCATATTGAGCAGCCTAGTACTGAGTCAATCATTTGACCTCCTACCAAGGGAGTGCTCTGGAAATATTCTTACAACCATAATGCTCGTGCCACGCAGCACTATAGCATTGTTGAGGACTTATCCCAAGCCCCTTCGGCTATGTCCGCTTTGGAAGTCCTCCAGAGTTGTCCCTCCTAAAGGAAGTCTCTGTTATCAGCCATTGGTGGCATTGACCCAGTGGATTCAGTTTTAATCACTTTCGATATTGACAATCAAGTACTGTGATTGCCTCATCATATTTCCTTCCTCATTCAAGTTATCATTAACTCGAAAAATATTCATCGCATTGTTATTGATGAGGGCGCCTCCACTCGCATCATGTCTGTTACTTGTTAGAAGGCTATCAATTCCCTGACGTTGAGTCAATCTCTTAATACCTTGGAAGCCTTCGATGGAAGAGATTCCCATCCTTTCGGTATCCTCCTGCATTTTCCCATCACTTTATAAGGGAAGACAGTTGAGGTTGAAGTCGAAGTTGTTGATGAAAATTTGACTTACAACCTTCTCTTAGGTCGAAGTTAGACATATGCCATGTGCACTGTGGCTTCATCTCTATTATGTGTCCTTCGTTTTCCCCATCAAGGGAAGATTATCACAGTTGATCAACTGTCCTTTCTCACCTCTTCTTCTTTGGATGGCAACATGCTTTTTGTGGAGCATGGCTCAGTCCCCTATGAAAGTGTGGGTGCTGGACTTTTCAAAGATCATGCCCTTATGGGTGTCTTTTCACTCCCACCTCCTAACATCACCCCCATTAATATGATTTATGTCTGTTCTAATCCTTGGGTTCTTCCTCCCACCGATCAGATAGACTCTTGGGGTGACGTCATGCCATTGAGTCCTGCCGAGCTGACCTATGTCGAAATTGTTTCTGCATCGGCTTTGTCCTCCGTCCTGCTCCATCGAGCAGGCCTCTCGATGCGTATGTACAATCCCCTTGGCTCAGAGATAGTGTTTCTTCAGATCCGTTAAAGGAAATATTTCCTTCCGATGAAGCGATTTTAGAGACTGTCTTTCGAGGAACCTCCTTGGTTCGATCATCACCATCGCTCCTCGTTTCTCCCAAGCCATGGGGCCATGACTACCTATCTAGAGAAGTTTTCCTTCTGTATCCCCTCTCAGCCTCTTCAAATGCCTATTCAAGTTCATGAATTTTTCTCTAAAGGCAATATGGGGAACATTACACAAACGATGCCCATCGACATCTCTATCAAACCAGGGATTGTTGAGAATATCCACATTGGACTTACTTGTACTCTAGAGGAGATTCAGATTTATACCGATATTTTCGAAGAATTTCATGACGTTTTCACTTGGTCATATGAATAAATGCCCAGTATTGACCCTAGTATCGTGGTACACGAGATCCCTACGTATCATAGTGCCAAACCTGTTCGACAACATTTACGCCCCATACACCTGAGAAAGGCTGCAGCTATTAAAGGAGAAGTTGAAAAACTTCTCAAGTTCGGGTTTATCTACCCTATCCCATTGACTGACTGGGTATTTAATATTGTCCCTGCGACCAAAAAGCAGGGAACTATTAGGGTTTGTATTGATTACTGCGACATCAACCGCGCATGTCCAAAGGATAATTATCCTACGCCCTTTATCGATTAGCTCATTGACGATTGTGCTGGGGGTGAAATCTACTCGTTTATGGACGGCTTTTCTAGTTACAACCAGATTAATATTTCGCCTGCCGATCAACACAAAACTACCTTCATTTGCCCGTGGAGTACCTTTTCTTACAAGAAGCTTCCTTTCAGCCTTAAAAATACCGGTGCTACCTTCCAGCGAGCAATGTCCTATGCATTCCATGACATTCGTCACATTGTTCAGCCATATCTAGATGACCTCCCGCCTCATTCAGCAAAGCGATATGACCATCCGAGCCACCTTCACGAAATTTTTCTTCACTGTCGATATTACCGTATCTGTCTTAATCCGCATAAGTGTGTCTTCTGTGTTAAATCAGGCAGACTTCTTGGGTTTGTCGTCTCTAAAGAGGGAATCCATCTAGATCCCCTCAAAGTTGAAGCCATCCTGAATCTCCCACCTCCTGCCTCTTTACAGCAGTTGCAGAGTTTGCAGGGCAAAGCCAATTTCGTACGTCATTTTATTCCTAACTACGCCGAGATTGCTAAAGGCTATACGCAGCTCTTAAAGCATGACACTTCCTTTGTTTGGGATGCCACTGCCCAAGAGTCATTCGAACAAATCAATACACTCCTTTTTTCTGCTCCCTTATTGCATCCACCTGATTATCATCGTGACTATACTCTTTATCTCACTGCTGCCGAAAGCACCATTGGCATGGTTTTGGTCCAAGACGACAACGATGGTTCCGAAAACATTATCTATTATCTCAGTTGTATCCTCCTTGACACTGAAACTCGATATGCTTATGTCGAGAAGCTCACCTTGGCAGTTTTTCACACTATCCAAGGTTTCCGTCACTACATTTTTTTGCACACAACAATAGTGATTTCTGATTGCAACCCGATGACATACATCTTGTCACGTCAGTTGCTGGGGGACAAGTACTCAAAATGGATTGTTATCCTTCAAGAGTTTGATTTGGAGTTTACTACTGCCAAGTCCAAGAAGTCCCTTGTCTTCGTTGAATTGATTTTCTCGTTACTGTCTGCTACCGCTCCCTCTCGATTAGAGGATCGCATTCCGAATGATACCCTTTTCTTGATCAGTACCCTTGATCCCTGGTACGGTGCCATTATTGTCTACCTCCAGACGTCCTCCTTCCGTCCTGATTTGTCCAATGATGCTCGGCGATGTATTCGCCATCATTCTCAACCTAATCACATTATTGGGGACACTTTGTACCATCTCGGCATTGATTCAATTCTCCGCCGATGTTTGACATTTGAGGAAGTTGAACGAGTCTTGAATGACTGCGACTCTGGCGCCTCTGGTGGTCACATGTTTTGTGCGTGGAGCATGATTGTTCAGAGGTCTTTGTTTCATCCGGATGTATACCCCAGGAAGTTTGTACACCCCTCCACGCAGGGGGGTGCGGGGGGGTGCGAGTGTGACTCTGAGATAGAGCGCCAGCTGGCGCGCCCTCTTTGGAGGATTTCCCCCATTAGCGCGAGTGCTACACAGTGGAACCGCGCCAATGGAGAAAGAGCTATTTTTATGGGTATTTTGTAGAAGGTTTCTTCAGGGCATATGAAGTACATACTCAAGGGGATACAATGCAAGTCTTTTTAGGTTATGTCACTTCTCACAGGTCCCGAAATAAGTCCTCCAATGTGCAGGAGAAGGGGTAATAGGGACGGTGACAAATTACTGTTTAAAAGATGCCCCCTAAAGCATGAGGCCCGAGAGAGAGAGAGAGGGGTGAAATGCTTTACAAGAACATGGCCAACCGAAAACACTGCCATGGGAGAAGCTGCGTGGAGAAGTACAACTGATATCTCAAGTACATGATGTATGTGGTATGGACGCAGCCATCCATAGCAGAGTACATAAAGATCTAGATCCAAGGTATGGACGCAGCCATCTAGTGAGGATCGATATATAGACTCAGGCATGGTCGCAGCCATCCAGTGAATGAGTCATGTAATGATCATAATAATCCACAAAATCGCAACATGGATCCCAACAGACAAAATCTAGGGTCTTGCGCTCCATCTCGACCCGAACAAAGTACAATTTCGAGCATGCGAATATGGGAGTCGAAGTCGAACATGCAGGAACATTGTCTGATTACCAGTCAATGATGAAAATTGTTAACAGGCACGAGAGGTACCACCAATAATGAAAATGGTCCTCAAGGTGCTATAGGTACAATCTACGGCGTGTGAATCAGTGAGCCGGCATTGAACACCCGTAGAATCATTCGATCGGAGGCCAATGATGAAAATCTCGCGTCGAACACGAAGAACCTGCCATTGAGGCATGCAGGCTCTAAGGCCCCTGAAGGGAGTCTCTAAGTCAACTTCCTGGAAAATGAGCTGAAGTCGACAGGAAGTGACCTTGATCGAAGGTGGGCCATAATGTTTCCCACATCATCGACACAAGACAAAGAAGGATAAGATGTTTTGTGTGAGGTATCAGAGGGAGGTTGAGTATTCTGCAGAGGTCAACTTCTCTTGAACATATTGGCAGCACGACAGTGGACTTGGCAGTATTTGACATCAAATGATCAAGGGTCATGGTGACAAGGCAAAAAGCAGATGAGAGGTCAAACAGGATAAACCAAACCCATGGAGGTAAGTGTAAAAACAAGATGAGATGTCCCCACCCAGACACGAATGCAGAAAAGTGCCATATCCAAGAGCAACGTACTACCGACGCGACAATAATTGTGGTTCCATTTTCCTCACCATTTCTGGCGAGTACCCCGGTTATTTTTCGATGGCAAGCTTGACGGGGATAGCATATGCTTGGGAGGCATCATTTCGACAGAATCCGATGTCATTAAGTTTTAATGAGTCTGACAAAGGAAGAACTCGGTGTCTTTTCATGTTTAGAGAGTTTGAAAAGACAGCGGAAAAGTAAACTCCGAGGGTGTCCATTTTCGTAAAGTTGTGTCTCTCGAGCCCGAAAAAGTATAAAACAATGCTCGAAAGAATTGCCCGATCATTACGATCGAGGAGTACGTTTCATGAGTATTGATTTTGACCTGAAAAAGTAAAAAAACGATCGAAACCACATCGCTTCATCACCGTTAACGAACCTGAAATGACAAGGGTCTGACGATCTTTTCGTCTTTATACGGTCGGAAAAGGGTTTAAAGACGACCGCCTCTCTTTTACGTTTAGCGAGTCGAGAGGAATAACTCGGCAATATTTTCATCTTTAAATGGTCAGAAAAGAGCTAAAAGAAGACCTCCATTTTTATTCTCTTTAACGAGTCAAAAAGGGAAAAAATACTCGGCAATCTCTTCATATTTTACGAGTCAGAAAAGAGCTTAAAGGTGACTCGTCCTAGAGGAACGAGTGGTATGAAGGGTAGCAACTGGGTCCGGAAACGGTGGAACTGCTCAAAACATGTAATGGTCAAGAGGTTGGCTAACAAAACCACTCTTAACTGTGGTCCCTCAGGAAAAGAAAAACAAGCAAGTGAAAGCATATGATCGGCCAAAGAGATGGTGGCGATGGGATAAAAAACAAGGCTCATCTAACAGAATTTAGTGGATAAAGACAGCAATCACGAGATGTAAAATGGGTATGGGTTCATTTTTACACAAGCTTCAACCATGGAGAACTCTGCTTGGATTGGGTTTCATGTTTACACAAGCTTGAAATGAAAAACTATGCTTGTTATAAGTTCGCATGCCCCCAGCATAATGACGCAAAACGAGGTACCTGCCCCCCAAGCTTCATTGCATTCAACAAAGTGGATGGAATGAAGGTTCACTTTCAAGATCTTGGAAAGACTTGACTGGTATTTTACGAGATCTTAATCAAAGACTCGATTGGGAAAGGGAGTTGTTTCATTTTTTAATGAGGTTGACACAGTAAAAGAACTATCCTCATAACCCTTGTTTCATTTTTAATAAGCTTGACACAAGATTAGGAACTATGCTCGACCAGACCCAGTTTCATTTTTTAAGGAGCTTGACATAGGAAAGGAACTATGCTCCGTCCAGACCTACTTTCATTTTTTAAGGAGTTTGACATAGGAAAGTGAAATATGCTCCGACCAAACCCAGTTTCATTTTTTAAGGAGCTTGACATAGGAAAGCGAACTATGCTCCGAATGAACTTCATCATAATGAACAGGAAGTCGTTGCTTCCAAGAGTGTCACTCCCAGTGGAAGGACAACATCTTTGGATTCAGGACCCAATGCCCCCAGGACACTATGCATGACGGCATCATCACTGGATACAGGCACGGGATAAGTAGCCACGTAGTTGACCTGCGATGGGGCAGATACAACTGGTGGATAAAAACCAGGAGGGGATGAAAACTACGCAGGAGGCATCGGGGGACTAAAGAATGATAATTGATCTATAGTCACGATCTTTTTGTCGTGTGGAAAGAAAACCACACGGAAAAGTGAAGAGACAAGGGCCCCCATGGCATAAACATAGTCACGGCCAAGGAGAAGACTGAAATCTAAAGCACCTTGGGTATTTTGCAGAAGGTGTCTTCAGGGCATATGAAGTACATACTCAAGGGGATACAATGAAAGTGTTTTTAGGTTATGTCACTTCTCACAGGTCCCGGAATAAGTCCTCCAATGTGCGGGAGAAGGGGTAACAGGGACTGTTACACAGTAATTTGTCACTGTCTCCCTGTCAGTCTTCCTACTTTGTCATGGGACCAAATTAATCATGCTCATGCTCTCTAATGTGGCCAAATAACCCACTTTTCCAAATTTTCCTCTATCATCGTGATTGTTGTAAAAATAAATGCGCTGATGAGCGCTCCAAAACAGATTCAATGCACTGCCAGCGCGGAAGCACACAACTTTCCAGCACTGGTCGAATTTCATGTGACAGCGCGTTGTTCCTTATATATGATCGCATTGATATGACTTTCCTTGTTATTCAGCAGCGATGACAGTGCTCCAGTTCAGTTATGTACCCGCGATGATCTAGTTTGGACGAGTTTGTTCTAACAGCCGGCCTTCCAGATGACTCCAGACCTGGTTGTTGGCCTTGTAAATGTTGTCCTCCCTTCTCTGGCACGTCTATTTCGTCATTTGAGCCACCTTCCTTGGAGATAAGCTCATCCTCCAACGATTCATGGAGACTCCTTCTCCTATTTAAGCCTCCACCATTGCCATGAGCTGCTAGTTTGGAATTGATTGTGTTTAGAGCATTATTGATAGTGTGTGAACTTGATAGGCAGCTGGTGTGATAAGTGTGGGATTGCTAGAGTGCTTAAGGAAGGTTGTGAAGTGTTTCCATCTTGTGTAAACTTATGGGAGAGAGAGTTCTGTCTTGGGATATCTACCTTCAAGGGTGAATGCTTGAGGGACTTGCTGGCTAGACCCAATCAAAGGAGGATCGGACGTCAGAACTTGGTTGTATTCTCTTTTGTTTTATCAATAATAATAGACGACTATCATTATGGTTCCACTCATGTGTCTTTATTATGATGTTTGAGTTGTATCCTTTTTTACTGATACATAGTTGCATTTCCCAGATTTTGTGCTTGTGTTTGTCTTGTTCTTTGCTTGTACAAGTGTCTGTTCACAGAGATCGTGAGGATTGCGACCAGCTAAAGCGAAAGAACGGAAACGACGACCCTTCTACGAATATAAGCGTTGGATTCGAGGTAGGCTCTCATCTTGGCCTTTATTTTGCAATTAGGAACCTTTGTGTTAGCATTGTTTGATTGTTGCTAGACCTCAGTTAGGCTAGTAGGATCGCCTTTGTCTGCAGAGGGGATTTACCTACACAACAATTTGGCGACTCCGTTGAGGAGTTTTACCTTGTTGTTTGATTTGCAAACTTTAGACGAAGCCTGAAGCATGGCCAAATAGCCTTCGAAACACTATTGCTTTGCATTAGCGAAGTAGATCAAAGCCACTTCAGTTGATCTCCGGTTTGGTTTACAAACTGAACAGCTTGGAGCTAGCTTTTGTCCTTCTCTTGTTCAATTTTCCTTGAGTTTGATTTTTACTCTCTTTTCAAAGTTTGGGGATTAGTTCTCTGATTTTTAGGTTTCTTGGTTCGGTCTGGGAAGTTCCTTGATTGTTTAAAGAGTGATTGCCTTGGTTTGGGAGTTTTTGGCTTGATTATGGTCATTTTTTAGCTTCATCGCGGTTTATTATAAAACAGTCACGCTTCCATCACATAGCCCTTTCTGTGACTTCCTGATCATCGCGTTAATACACAAGACAGTCGCGACGGTTATAAAAATCGAACCATCGCGGTTAAGTCATGTACTTCTGCACTGACATCGCATTGTTGCTATGCGTAGTTTCTTATTAGCGCACTGTTGCTGTGTTCCACCTGCGCTGATTCCTGCAGGATTGAATTTCTTCAATTCTACCTCCTGAGCCTGTTGGTCTTGCTATCCCCTGCTATTTTCACTTGATTTATGACTTTATTTTCATTTTCTGAAGATTGAAGCACTTTCTTGTGAGTCTTGTTGAAGCAAATCTTGCTTTTTGCTTTGTGACCTAGTTTTATTGTTCCAAGTTTGTTGGATCAGCTTTGCTTGGTTACTCGTTTGCAAAGGTTCATTTACTTCTTGCTATTGGTTTGATTAAGCCTTCCTCTTTGCTTGCTTTTGCTTGGTTGTTTAAGTGATCGTTGTTGAACCAACCTTGACATTGTTTCAATTTCTTTTCACTACCCGGGCACGGATCACAGTTGTTTGGGGTCAACCGGTTTTTTCTACATTTGTCTGTTATCATTTCTCAAAGTTTGTTTATTGCACTTTTCCATCAACAAAAACGAAAATCTCTTTTACTTTGTGTTAAGTTAATGAGAATTAGAAGCTTTTCATTTTGATTAATGATTAGTGATCTCAAAGGAAAGTTTAGTGATTTCCATTAGCTGCATTAGGGAAGCTATTTGTTGTTTTGTGATCATTTCGTTTGTGTGAAAGCCCTCTTACCCTCTTGTAATTAGCATTCATCGAATGGAATGACATATTTTGGCATATAGAGTGCATTTAGGGATTTTG
>APFE030335863.1:0-10491 GCA_000404065.3 Pinus taeda | reverse complement strand
ATGTAACAACCCATCTCAAAACCCGAACAACATAGCAATATTAGCATGCATGTGAGGCATGCATGTGATAGCTACATATGCATGCATCATATACAATGCACTAGTATAAGTATATATATATATATATATATACATCGACTATATATCGACTATTCATGGAGAATGTCTATAAGATAACTGAATTAATTATCAAAGGTGTAACTAAATACCTAAATCTCGTAAATAGAAGAAATATACACTCACTGAGAAATATAGTTGAGTTTATTCATATGGTTACATATATATAACCCAAAAAGTGTACTAATAAAACTAAACCCATAAACCTTATGATTAAACTGGATATTTTATAAGACATAAAATAATATGTAATATTTAAATCATCATGGTTTTATACTATTTAAATTAAAGTACCATCTGTCATAAATTAAAGTGACACCACCCGATGTTGTGAAAATCTGATTCTATTAAAGGCAATTATCAAATCTGATTCTACTATAAAGGCAAATATCTTGACAAAGCGGTCACCGCCTTACAAAATCTTATCCTTTCATAAAGGCGGTGGACTGATGCGTAGAGAGGGAGGAACCTCTGCTATAAAAGGGGGGGTGTTCTATGTCTCAAGGGGGGATGGATGCCTGTGGATGGGGAAGGTGGTATTTACTGTGAGTGGAAAAACTGAACAGGGGCAGTTGAAGGAAGAAGGAGAGGAATTTATCCATACTGCTTGTAATTCGGAACTATTGAGCCTTACTTGTTTTGAAGTCTCTGGGCACGGGGGAACGGTATGCTTCAGTTGAGAGGCATACTGGATTGAGTATCCAGGTATACTCGGTTCGGCTGGGTGGTTTGGTCATTCGGTAACAAGAGAAGTTCTGCAGCATCCTCATCGCAACAGCCGTAGCAGATCAGCTAAGTACTCCATCAAATCAATTAAATACAGTTTCACAGTTTCAGTAATCTTTACAATTTCGGTAGGGACTCTTTAACTTCTTTGAAGTAGGACAGTCATTACAGATGGTATCAGAGCCCAGTTTCAACCCTGGAGACCTTACAGGGCCTAGAAGTTACCTTCAAACCAGCGCTTGACAGTAGAGGATACTACAGAAATCTTTTCCTGCATAGGTGCATTGGTAATTCTGCTAGATTCTGCATTTTGCACTGAATGAATGGCTTCATCCAGGAGCCTACGAGTTTCAGAAAGAAAAGCCTGTGCTGAAGCATCTATAACTGCAGCAGCTTCCAATGTCTTTGCTGCTTTCTCTGCTTCCGCTATTAGCAACAGGATGTGTCTTACATGACATGATTTCTGATATTTACAAAACATTAAAACGGCATCACTGATAATTACAAATATTTTGCTGTACCCTGCATCAAATTACAGTGCTTGTATCACTCATTTTACTGTAATTTATCTCTCTGTATAGTGGACTATATATTTTGGTAGCAGGTGCTCTGCTCTTTTCATGACCAAGACATCAGAAGAATGTCCCTGGCTGTATTCTTTGCCCTGGTCGTCAAGTAGAGCAATAGAGAGAAGCATCATTTTTCCTCCTTTGCTATAAGGAACTGATATTATCGGGTCCACGGCAGTGTATACCCCCTTTCCATACGCAGCTCCATTCCGTACCTTCACGCCTTCGCCGCCAATCTTGAACCCTTCTTCAATGATATTCTCTATCGCCTTCATGTCTGTTCCATGAAAGACCAGCCTCTCTGTAAAATTTATCTTCTTTTGCGCGAATTCCTCCTTTACTTTCTCGAACTGCTTTTGCAGCGTTTTATTGATTATCAGTTCGACCATTACTACCTGCCAGTCAGCAGTACGTTACAAATATATAATTAGGAGGGGCAATAGTAGGCGGTGATTCAAAATGTGAAGAAACAATCAAACAGCCAAGGAACTGGAAGCCATGCTTGAATTTAATCGCTTCACCTTGTACTCCATCCGGCTCGACATTCTAAAAAAAAATTGAGATTCAGCCAGTCGGAAATGGTATTCTGCAGGACTATCCTCAATGAAATTAGGGGACATTTTGTACTAGATTCGCGTCAAGTTCTGGTCCGCCGGAGATATGGATACAGCGTGGATTGAACACGCAACCTGCGGGTTGCCATAAAACCTTCCTTAGGTTACACGCGTTAATTCATTTGGGCCCGTGGCACTATGCCTCAGCACACGTCAACCGTGTGAACCTGCGGGGTATGCTATACAGGCAGCTATACTAAACAATGTGTGGACGAAACAAATCAAGTGCATCGTTGGAGCACGTGTATGGATGAAAAATAGCCGATGCATTTCACGCTCTGCTCACAATAAACAATAATATTAAATATACACGACATATTTAAAAAAAAAAAAACCTGGAAAATTGGTTTATTGTGATCAATTAACTGAGATCAATTTAATCAAACTTAAAAATCCCTTGGCATTCAACCACGCTGCCACGTTCATATCCGCGAGTCCACCGAGTCACCGACCGTTTGCCGAGTCGCGGGCCTGGTTCTAACAAATCGGTCATTATCCTGGAGTTTTCATGGCCGTTGTCTACCTTTTTGTATTTTTTTGGCTGACCTTTTTATTGGTTGAAATAATATATTTGAGTTATGAATTTTTCACCGAGTAGCCAAAAAAAAAATTATGATGTTAAATCATATATATTTTATAAAATGGGAATGAATGATATTTTAATGCGTATGAAACTAAAAAAATAGTTAACGCCTATAAAACTAACTCCGCGCGAAAGCGATCGAGAGCATCATCGAAATGATAAGGCAAGATCGGACATATGTCAAAAAGCGAAAACACGTGTTCGTAAGAATTATGTTTAAAATAGTCAACGATTCCGATGTTTTTTTTTCCGCAAAATATCATTAGAATTTGGTCAAGTGGAACGATCCGGATAGAATTTGGTCCATTTGAGGAAGTATGGTAGATGATTTCTGTTTCTTCTTTTAGTTTGGGGTATTTTATGATGATTACTTACTCTGATGAACTATGAGTTAGAACATAGAGTATACTTAATTTTAAAAGAAAATTAAGGACGCATAGTTTCCTCGGGATCGAATCACTCGCAGACATGAAAAACAGAGGATTTTGTGTGGATTCGAGGTGAGAGTCTTCAAGTGCCGGCAGCAGGGTTTCTGGAGAAAACCATAAGAAAATCGCGGAAATGGGTTTGTATATATTCAATACTATGAGTAAGAAGAAAGGGTTATTTAAGCCAAAGAGCCCGGAAAAATGAGCATGTACGTTACGGAGTTACTGCTTATGATTACAGTCAACGCTTTATTTTAAAAACCTGTGGCTTGAATCTGAGCCAAGTTACTGGCTCATGTATGTTGTTATAATTAGGACTTAGGGGCTCTGTATGAGCATAATCAGTTTGTCATAGTGTTCATTAGAATTTTCAATTATATGATATGAATGATTGTTATGGTTTCTCAAACAGACTGCTATTGTTGGTGGGTATGTCACCGTTAATTTGTGTTTATAGTTAGGATTTCTGGATGCACATAAGCATTCTGTCAAAGTATTGACCTTAGAACTTCTTCTTAATTAACTATTCAGTTTCAGTTTTGATTCTAAGAAGAGGTACTATAGAAAAACATAAATATATGTATTTACTATTGTTCTAGTGATTTCTGATCTAGACTGCTATTGTTGTTGGGTCTAAGCAAACAATTTTAGTTGTTGGTGCCAGAGACTCATTGATTGTGTACAATGTACATTATCACATAATTAATGTATTCTGCGATTGGGGCTTGAGAATTATATTACATGCATGCAAATGATTAACAATGAACACAGTAGCTGCTCATAAGCGTTGGGTCATATCACAAGCATGCACTTGCATTCACAATCGGAATTATTAGTTGTGGACCTTTTAACTTGAAGCTGGCCTTGACAAGTTCCAAGTGCATAACTATTGGTATATTGTTAGTCTAATGCAATGACTCGTATCACAAAAAATTCACACTTTGCACAATTATTATTACACAACTGTTCTTGTTTGTGTTCTCACCGAGTCTGATGTTTCTACAATAACAAGAAGACCAGAAATTTTCAAACTATATTATTATTGTAGGAGATACCTGATTATTCCAATTTCACTTCTTTCACATCCCCGAGGAATGAACTATCAAGTAACTCAGTGTTTCTCTGAATTGACATGATTCATTCCTAGGAGAATTTATATCATTCATGTTAATGTTTATGAAGTGAAATTATCGTGTATGGTTTTCAAAAAGGAATTTCAATGCATATATTGCAAGTATACAATAGATTCAAGGGGTTCTCAAGATTCAGATGAATGCAACTTATATCTATGATAAATTAAACATGTTCCTCCTTGTGTCAATATAGTTCATTGTCTATGTGGCATCTCACTGACGTGTTTTTTTTAATAAAACTAGCTACTCGTTTTCCTATAAGATTCATCTATTGGTAAAGAACAAGCTCTACAACAACTTGTATAAATCTCCTGTGGCACAAAAAAAAAAATTACATTCTACAGGACAGAACTTTTCTTGTCTTTCATCTCAATGCTCACCAAGTTATCGGTGTTTCTTCCGTATTTGATGTTTCTATTCTCATTTTGTAATGACTTCATAAGTCAGGGACTTGGTTGTAAACAGTAAGAATCGACATCGATATGTTAAACTGCTGGTTCAATGTCATTTTGTGACACCTTTACCCAGGGGTTTCTGAATTGCTTGGGAATTCAACACTCCATCAGTTCTTCGAGCTTTAGAACCTGAAGATCTGGATCTAATGTTGTATAGGAAGGGTACATTCCAGTCTTGTGAGAGAATCAACCTTTCCTTTGTGATCTTTATAGGACATTCAATTGTGGAAACCTTGCACTTGTGGAAGTCTTCTTGGGTCAGTATAGTCCTTGTCTTTATATATTTTGAAGGATCTCTCTAAGAAGGATTTGGTTGGGTTTTGCCCTGGTCTTGGACCTAATTCCTGGTATCTCTTATTGTGTATTGTGATCTCTGCTTTCTCCTTAGTACTGTTAACCTCACAAATAATATCTGAAGTTCAGAAAATATCGCTTGTGCTACACTATACTTGGTTTTCTAACAAGGAACCCGAGCTAGGTTAAGGAAGAAAGTCGAAGATTACTTGGTTCCTGAAGTGGCAGTTGGAGTATCAATCCTTGCACTTGGAATCATCAGTGGTATTTCTCAGAAGTTTCAATCTTGGAAGGTACCAGTGAAAGAATGGTTAAAGGTATGATCACCTATCTGATTCTAACCGTTCTAATACTCAGTGACCTCTAAGTAATGTATCTATGGCTCCTGAATTTGTACTGATATTATTGATCCTTTAAAAAGCCAGAGATCAAATTGAGCAAAGTATTAACATCATATATCATCCTTGTTATTGTACTTCTTGGCATCTTATGGGAATCCGAATTGGTTTTTATTTCGGTGATTTAACCTCTCTAGGGTATGGTCCAAATATATATGAGTAAGAAGAATCGATATCAAGAAGTCGTGGTATTGGTTCTCTTGAATCTCTGCAATCAAAATCAAATCCCTTGGATCCAATAAACAAAGTCTCTCTGATGAGCTCGTATCTGCCTCTGTAGCCAAGCTATAATCTTTGTGGCATTTTAAATCTGAGGTATTTTCTGGAAAGATCTATTGGTTGGCAAGGGCATCTCTGTAGGTTTGCAATAAAGGTCATGCTACCATGAAACTTCTATCATTCTGAAGCTTATATGACGAGTTCGACCTTTCCTTCTTATATACCTCAATTTCAACTATATTAGTGATGATCCAAGTTATAACATATCTCTATGATAGGCATTCTGTTAATTTTAGTTATGTTCTTTGTTAGGACAATTACTTCGATGTTCCATATTATCCCAATTAACAGTTCCATTTCATTTGCAATAGCAATCACATAAACCATTATCACCTAGACGGGAACTGTAGAAAGAACAATTTGATTGGGAAACTATAACGAAGAATACAAATGTAGAAGATTGTAGATTAAAAGAGAAAGGGACTCAAATACCGAGGATGCTGTGAATTCCTTGGTGATATGGACCTCCTGATGAGGATAATATGGACGAGATTAACTCCTTGAAGAGTTGAACGAAAAGGAGTTGACGTATTCTCTAGAGATAAGTACTTTCTTGAATATTTTGATATTATGCTTTTTATTATTATTCGTCTCTTGTAATTGTAAATTCTGCTTGGATGAATTCGTTTTATTATTATTTATGCTCCAGTAACAAACAAGTGGTAATGATGTTTATATTCTTACAAACTTCTAGATATTCATTTTGTTTAGTCATCCTCCTTTATAATTACTAGGGGACTCACTCCTCAAACTGTCTTCTTCTATCTTGCTTAGAAACCACAAGTTGTTGAATGGTTAGAATCTGCTCTCGCCTTTTATAATCAATGGTGCTCTGTAACGATATATTCTTCACTGTTGGATTGATGCAATTTAGGATCATCTTTAACAATTGTTTGAAGGCTAGTTCTGTTGTTACATGCCTACCTCACACATAAATAGAACCATCACATAAACCTTAAACCTCACACATTCTACTGCTGGTGCAATTGATTACAGTTAATACAGTCTTTTGTATTGGCTCCTATAGTTAATGTTCGGGACATTTCAATCTCTAAGATATTTTGCTGAGATGTGATGATAATTCTACTCTACTTCAACCACGTAGATGTTCCTCCTTGATAATTGAGTTGTATAAAGTTCTTCTATGAGACCTTTCTTCAATTTCGTATGAAAACTTCTGTAGATGTCTTCATAATAGTTTTTACCTCAGAAAATATATATATACTGTGGACAAATAACATTCAATGAGGTCTCTAAAAGAGTCAAATATAATATCTTCCTTACTCAAAATTACCCCAGCTGTTATACATAATTTAGCCATATTATTATCACTATACCACAGTAAAAGATGTAGGATTCCCTCCTGTATATTCTCTTAATTTCTGACAAATTTCTGAGTTTGTGTGAAGGATACAGTGATCCCCTTTTTCACATCGGTTGTTATCTGTAAGCTGTAGATTGTGTATCATGGCATTGTTTGAAACGAAAAGGGAAACAAAGGCTGATAAAGATAATCCTTGTTACAAAACCATATTGGTTCCTATTTTGTTTTAAACTGTTTGAGTCCTTAAACAACTTCAAAGGCCAGTCATTTAACCCTGTTAAGGCTACTGGAATATGGATGGGGTTTGGAAAAATACCAGATATACCTAATGTTATGATAGATGAAGCAAAATCACCAATTTCATATTTCTTGATCTGCCTTTGTCAAAAGTGGCTTTGTTTGAAAGAAAGTAGAATCAGCTCCCCAAATTACAAAATTGCGAAATATGGTGTTGAGTAACTTGTCCAGAGTTGACATATGCCTTCACAGGAGTGTGCCAAAGAATGAAGTTTTCTATCTGGTTAGCAGACCTACCTCAAAAATGTCTATCTTATCTGAAGTAAAGTCATGAACAAGTACAATCATAGGACATGATTATGTGCTTATCTGGTCAACTGACATTGACAAGTGTCTGATGCTCCTAGAGATATTGTCTGAGTAGGCTTCTCAGGAACGTGCAAACCCTGTTGGCCTTCCAATGGTCATGTTTGCAACGATTACCATATTTTGGAATGTTGATGGAAGCACATGTTCTGCAAATTTTGATGGTTATTCTGTTTCACCGGACTGGTTAGCCCTTTTTCCTCTGTATCGGGTTCAGATTTTGACAGAGGTGTGGGTTCGAAGAATGTCATATGTATATCTATCGATATTCAAATATTTTCAAGGACGTTAAAGCCATATCATGCCTTTTTATTCTGCATTTTAATGTTTTGCAACACAGTGGTCAGATATATAATAGAAGGTTAATATCAGGAATATTAGGATGCAAACAGGTTTTATTTCCATTTTGATTTGTTGCATTCAAACAATCTAAAGTGACGTGTCTCAGCTTTCAATTGAACTCTGATGAACAGTTTTTCCACTATACTTCCAGTTAAATGGTAACCGAACCAGACAATTGAGCTCAAGCGGTTATATATACCATTCACAATTATTCAACCAGGAATACACTACTATTAAACACCGTGTGATGAGGAACTAACTAAGAAATGCAACAGTCATTAACTCATTTATATAGAGGCATAAAAAATAACTGGTATAATGCATAGAACTTAAGTTCGGACCCTGGAATGTGCGCTGGCAAAAGATCTGGAAACAGTAGTTTACTTGGCATGAATATCAAGTCCTTGGTAGTAGAACAGTCAATAGGATCGGATACTACGCAACATTCAGACCTAATTTAGCAATAAGATAAGTGATGAATACAACCTGAGCAAAGGTTCCGTGAGCATAAATTCAACCTATAGGGCCAAGGTGTTGAAAGAGTACTACCATTTAAACATAGAGCAGTGTTCGGTGTATTATTGTTAAAAGAAATGTTGAGTACAAAATATGTTCCCAAAATGTGTTGCATACCATACTTTGAGCTAGGTATTTCAAACAGTTATATATAAAAGAATACACCAAATAACATTATTGTAAAAGAAGGAATTGAGATTGTCCTTGCTAATGACTGTCCATATGATGCATTTCATTACCAAGTAAGACAATAACCCAGTTAGTTGTTACTGAGCAAACACATGCAGATCAATGAAAGTTTGGAACATAACGATTTGTGCTCGTAAGATCAATATCAAGTGTCAGTTAGCAATTTAAAGTCATGAGTTTTATGCACAAAGCAATACACGAAAGAATGATTATATGGTAAATATGAAAGCTAATGACATGAATAGATTATGGCAAGGTATGTTATACTTTAAATGACATGTATGAAATATACATATGCTAGGTGTTTTGTTTGAAAATATTAATGCACATGTTATAAATGCATGGACAAGTGTTTATGATTGCAGATAAAATCCGTTACCAAATGACCACGTGATGACAGAAACTTCAAAACAATTAAGGCTCAAAGAGATTCCATGAAAGGGTATTAACCCTGATTCTACTGGGAGGGGTGGAGGTGTTGCCCACCGTTTATCCTCTAAAACCTGGGGTCATGGGAGGATTGTGCGAGTCACGCTCCCCTAGACGTGTGATGATGATTGCCGGATGCCTACTGGGAAATCAGGTCGATATAGCCGACACTGCCATCCTTAGAGTTTATGCATGGTTAGGTCAGTATAGCTGACGCCATGGCATACTCCAGTAGAGGACGGATAGGATGGGAGCGGAAGAGATTAGGAAGGATAGGATGATTTTAGAATAGCTTGGGAACCTGGTTTGGGCAAGGCATGACTATTAAAATTGGAAATCTATCAGCGTTCAAAATCTCAAATTTTAAAGTGTCCCCACGATCATAAATGAAAATTCAATCACATAATACAATCCTTACATACCTTAAAGGAATTATCAATATACTTTATAAACCCTTAACTTCGGGACGAAGTTCTTTTGAAGGAGGGGTGTATGTAACAACCCATCTCAAAACCCGAACAACATAGCAATATTAGCATGCATATGAGGCATGCATGTGATAGCTACATATGCATGCATCATATACAATGCACTAGTATAAGTATATATATATACATCGACTATATATCGACTATTCATGGAGAATGTCTATAAGATAACTGAATTAATTATCAAAGGTGTAACTAAATACCTAATTCTCGTAAATAGAAGAAATATACACTCACTAAGAAATATAGTGAGTTTATTCATATGGTTACATATATATAACCCAAAAGGTGTACTAATAAAACTAAACCCATAAACCTTATGATTAAACTGGATATTTTATAAGACATAAAATAATATGTAATATTTAAATCATCATGGTTTTATACTATTTAAATTAAAGTACCATCTGTCATAAATTAAAGTGACACCACCCGATGTTGTGAAAATCTGATTCTATTAAAGGCAATTATCAAATCTGATTCTACTAAAGGCAAATATCTTGACAAAGCGGTCACCGCCTTACAAAATCTTATCCTTTCATAAAGGCGGTGAACTGATGCGTAGAGAGGGAGGAACCTCTGCTATAAAAGGGGGGGTGTTCTATGTCTCAAGGGGGATGGATGCCTGTGGATGGGGAAGGTGGTATTTACTGTGAGTGGAAAAACTGAACAGGGTGCGGTTGAAGGAAGAAGGAGAGGAATTTATCCATACTGCTTGTAATTCGGAACTATTGAGCCTTACTTGTTTTGAAGTCTCTGGGCACGGGGGAATGGTATGCTTCGGTTGAGAGGCATACTGGATTGAGTATCCAGGTATACTCGGTTCGGCTGGGTGGTTTGGTCATTCGGTAACGAGAGAAGTTCTGCAGCATCCTCATCGCAACAGCCGTAGCAGATCAGGTAAGTACTCCATCAAATCAATTAAATACGGTTTCACAGTTTCAGTAATCTTTACAGTTTCGGTAGGGACTCTTTAACTTCTTTGAAGTAGGACAGTCATTACA
>APFE030335847.1:0-15125 GCA_000404065.3 Pinus taeda | reverse complement strand
AGGATAGACATTTGGGGGGTGAGATAGATAAATAAAGAAGGAAAAGGTGAGGGAGATAGAGATAGAGCTAAAGTCAGGAGGGAGAGAGAGGAAGAGGGATACTAGGAGAGAGGGAGACACAGTTGAGAGAGAGTGATGGGGAGAGAGTGAGAGAGATAGTGAGAGAGTGATGAGGAAGAGAGGTAGATAGATAGTGATTGAGGGGGGGAGGAGAGAGAGAGAGATTAATTTGGATGGATCTTCTTGTGAAGGAGGGAGTGAGGGGGGAGATAGATAAGGAGAGATATATAGATAGAGATATAGGGAAGAAAAAGAGAGAAATAGTAATGGAGAGAGAGGAAAGGAGAGAGGTAGGGATACAAACACAAATATGGAGTTGAGAGAGTGAGAGAGAGTGAGAGAAGAAAATGAGAGAGGGAGAGAAGTAGGGGTGATTGGAAGAGAAGCGATAGAGAGAGATAAAGAGAGGGAGAGAGATATATAGTTATCAAGAGAGAGTATGAGTGAGATAGAGAGAGAAGGAAGGAAAGAGGGAGGAATAGAAATAAGGGAAAGAGGGGAAGGGCTAAGGAGGGTGGGTGAATTTCCCCAATCAAGTCTAAACCCCATTGTTGAAAAGGGATTTCTACTGAGATGGATTTGAGGGGTAAAGGAAAGAGTTTGTTCTTACCTTCAAATATTTGGTATTTAGGACAGGAGGTCACATATTTTCAGACATCTACAAAAAGGGTGGGCAAGTAAAAACCTACCCTTAAAATCTTATCAGCAGTTGTTTTCTAGTATAGGTGTCCTCCCCAATCTCTAGCATGAAATTATTGCATAACTTTGTCAGCTACATCTTTTAATAAACAATTCAACAAATTCCACCATTATCTTTCCAAAATAAAGCATTATTTATGATACAATATTTCATTGATTTCATTTTCAAGAATCTACCTTTAGTTCTAGATAAACTAGGAGGAGCTTGTAAGTTTAGTAAAACAAATATGATATCTGCATACCAAGGTGAATCTATGAAAGCTTCATTGATATGTGGAGTCGTCATCTCTTCCTGATCATCCAGGGCACCAATGAAATTTATATCTAAGGCCTGACATTTTGATTCAGCCATGAGTTTAGCTAAACCTTGGTCTTTGATAAGTTTTGTAGGATTTATTTCAATGTCATATTCCAAAATAGTGGCAATCCATTTGCCTCTCTTTCCTTTAGGCCCATTCCGTGTTAAAATGTCCTTTACTACTGAATGTGGAACATATGCAATGATGTGTGAGTATAAAATGTACACTCTGAAATATTTAATAGCCTTTACTAAAGCAAGTGCTTGTATTTCCATTATGTTTTACTTTAGTGTAAAATATCTCAAAGATTTGTTGAAAAATGCAATAGGCTACTCATAATCTTGATCATTCTTTTGCAACAAGACTGCTACAATAGTATGTTTTGAAGCAAAAGAAAAAATTATTAAATCTTTTTTGAAATCAGGACTTATGAGGACAGGTGTTTTAGTAAGGGCTTCTTTGATTGCCTCAAAAGACTACTTAGCCTCTACTTTCCACTTAAGTGTTAAATCTTTCTTTAACATGTTATTCAATTCTCTGATTAGTTCTGCTAAGTTAGAAATGAATCTTCTAAAAAAAAATATTTTACCTAAGAATGATTGTAATCTTTAATGTTTCTAGGGTGTCTAATGTTTAGAATTACCGCTATTCTAGATGGATCTATTCTAATGCCTTCTTTTGAAATTATGTGTCCTAAGAGTTTACCTTCTTCTAGTCCAAAAAAAGTGAATTTTTAGGATTTAAGGATATGCCAAATTTTCTACATTTAATAAGAACCCTTCTCAAATGATCTAGATGTTCATTATCTGATTTGGAAAACATTGTGATATCATCTTGGTAAACAACTAAGAATTCATGGATTTCTTTTGCAAAATCTATGTCAATAGCTCTTTGAAAGGTATTCCTTGCATTCATCAATCCAAAAGGCAATTTCAAATACATGAAAGTACCACAGGGAGTCATAAATGCAGTGGTTGAACTAAAATTTGGTTGTATCCAGAAAACCCATCAAGTAATGAGATTCTATATGATCCTACCAGCCTCTGTAGAATATGGTACATTTGAGGGAGGGGATAATTATCCTTCAATGATACTTTGTTCAAGTTTCTGAAATCAACGTAGAGTCTGATTTCCCATGTTTTCTTTCTTGTGGTGACTAAATGGGACACCTATTCTGAATATCTAATTGGTGCTATGATTTGTGCATCATACATCCTTTTTACTTATTTTTCAATTAATGGCATAAGAACTAGATCAATTCTCCTAATCTTTTGTTTGAAGGGTTTTTGATCTTCTTTGATAGGTATTTTATGTTGGATAATGCTAGTGTCATAAGATTTGAGGTCTTCATAACTCCAGGAAAAGCCATCTTGAAATTCTTTAAATAGACTTATGTATTTCATGTTGGCATTATGACACAGGTTTGGCACTACGACACAAGTGCTGTCCTTGATGGAAACTCTCTCAAATGACAGATCACAGGTTCAGGCTCTCAGAATGAAGGAAAAAGAGGTATATGCAGGTTTCCCTTGACCAAGCCACGTATACACGCGAGTTAGCATACCAGAAGGCGCATATGCGTATACACGCACTTTCACGCAAGGAAAATTGTGTACATGTTGGAAAACTTGGTTTTGCTCCATGGTATTTGGTCCCTACTATTTTGACCCGTGGTATTGATCCGAGGTATCTTAACCAAAGTGTTGACCCTAGGTATTTGGTCCAAGGTATTTCTTCTAAGTGGTTTTGGACCATGGTATTGAGTAAGGCCTAAGACTATAAAAGGAGGAGGAAATCATTAGGCAAGGTGCTCAAGCATTGAATCTCTAATAAAGAGCAAGATCTAGAATACTGGTGATTGGGTTATGGTGCATAGCTAGATCTGAATCAAAGAGGAACCTGAGCGCTAGAAGAAGGATAAGTTCTATTGATGGGTCAAGATCTTAAGGCTTGAAGAGAAGTATATTTGTGTGATTTTTGATCTTTATATTTGGCGCATGTCTTGATATGTAAATATGATGATCTGGGTGTAGATGATGTTTGAATAGTTGAAAAGGGTAAATCATCTTTTACAGATCTGTATGCAAGTTCGGTATAGCAAAGGCATGTACACACATTGGTACGACAATTCAAAACAATGTATACGTAGATTTGCCTTCATATAACATCGTATGCACACAGGTTCTACATCTTGAAGTAGCGTACGTCTCATAAAATATGTTTCAGCTACTTCTGCTTATTGTTGCAGTGTTCTGGGTTCTAGTTGGGTTCTGGTACTGTTACTGTATTCTGGTTACAGCATTTAGAGAAGCGATTGTTTGATTTAGTTTTGGTTAGTGCAAGGGAGATTGATTGATGTAGATATATTTTGATGTTTGGTTGATGCTATTGATGGATCTAGTTTGAAAATTTATGAAATGTGGTCCTTGGAAGAAAAGGGAAGGTTGTAGCCTTCTGTAGGTCAGCACCTACATACTAGTACATCAGCTAGTACAAGAGCTAAGGGGGTTGTAGCTCCCTTCCAGGAGAAGCTAGAGAATGAGAGAAGGTTGTAGCCTTCTACAGGTAGAAGCTTGCGTACTGGTATAAGACTGCACCAGTACAGAAATATTGTAAAAATAAGTTTCTTATTAAAAGAAGATAGAAACGAATTGCAGCAGGTGGTTTCACCCACATTGGGTTTCCACCTATTTCTTGTGTTCCTACGTGTGATTGTCTGCTCTATTTTTATTATACCTGTTACTGCTTATATGGTTATGATACATAGATTAAAGATCAACTAACTAAATAATAAGTTTCCAAGGTGTAAGCTAGTTTCTCTAAACACAGTTGAGTACATACGCAAGTTGCGTTAACTAAAGTAGTGTATATAAATCTGTTTATGGAAATGAAAAATTGTTAATTTACTATTACTGATTCACCCCACCCTCTCAGTATTATTTCCACTAATTGGTATCAGAGCAGGTCCTTCAGAAGAAGCTTGATTGCTTGAAGGAAGATCTATCATCATGAGAAACTATGAAAAAGAGGCATCCATCAGGCCACCAATCTTTGATGGGAGCAACTTCGTCTATTGGAAGGTAAGAACCACAACCTATCTTCAATCTCTTGGAACAGAAGTTTGGGATATCATGGAAGGAGAATACACATTTCCATCAGCAACTCCTACAGATATGGAAGGTAAAAGATAGTATGAAACAAATGCAAAAGCTGTCAATACTCTATTAGGGAGTCTATCACAATCAGAATTCATCAAGGTTATGCAGCTCAAAACTGCCAAAGAAATATGGGACAAAATCATTCTAAGCTATGAAGGAGACGATCAGGTAAAATGTGAAAAACTACAATCTCTCAGAATTCAATATGAAACTCTCATAATGCACAATGATGAAAGTGTAGCTAAATATTTCTTATGTATAGATGAGATTGTTAATCGCATGAAAAACTTGGGTGAAGAGACAAAGAAGTTACTTTAGTTGAAAAGGTTCTAAGATCCTTGTCTTCTAAGTTTGAATCAAAGGTTTCTGCCATAGAAGAAAAGCAGGATCTTCAGAGTATTACGATGTCACAGCTGCACGGAATCCTAACTGCTTTCGAAATGAGAAAAGGGGGTCCATCAGACATGAGAGAAGCTGCATTCAAAGCTTCAGGAAAAAGAGAACACAATGATTTAGGACATATGTCAGAAAGAGAGGAAGAATCAAACTTTGCCAAGAACCTTCAACGGGGTTCTGGACTATTCAAAGGTAAACTACCTTTCAAATGTTTTTCTTGTGGAAGAGTAGGTCATTATTCTGCCAAATTTCCTCACAAATATAAGCTTGATAGAGGTAAGGAATTAGCAAATGGGAATAGAAAACAAAGTGTAAATAAAAAGAGCTAATATACACATGAAGATAGTGATGGTTTATCAAATAGTTGTGAAGATGAAAATAGTAATGATTATAGACTTCTGATGGCTTTTGAAGATGATGATTTCTTGGATGCTTTAGATGAAGATGGTCTCTATGAAGAAATTTCTAAACTTAAAATCTGTTTAGAAGAAAAGAGTACGATTATAGATACTCTAACATTCCAACTTGCTAAAAGGGAAAAACACAATGAAAAGTTAGAATGTGAAATTGTGGGTCTATGAAAGGAAATTGATAAAAAAAAAGTTCTCAATATTAGGTTTGCTAAAGGATCAGAAACTCTAGATGAAATTATCAAAAAGCAAGGAGAAGTGAACAGGTTGACAATCATCAGCAGAGGCTTAATGCTAATCACCAGGTAAATCAAGTTCAATCTACTTCAAGGATGAACAGAAGCTATAAACAACCACAGGTAAATCAATCTCAATTTTCTTCAAGAATGAATGTCAATAGAAACTACAATCATCAGGTCAGTAGATTCGATAATCTCAGGAATTTCTTTAATAGCCAATGTTTTTTATGTCATAACTTTGGACACAAGGCTACTCAATGTGTTGCTTACAATACCATCATGACTAAAGAAGCACGAAATCAAAGGAATGTGACTAGGATCATGAAAAGGACCTACAATAACTTTTCTGGTCTTGAAAATGAAATAGAATTCTCTATCTGTAACAACTTTGGTCATGAATACTATGAATGCAGGAGTAAATTTCGGCAAACATCTCAGAAGGAGCAAGCTCCATTAGGTCCCAAAACTTGGAAAATAAAGAACCGCAAACCGAAAGATGTTGAATAGCCTTATATGTAGAAGGACAAGAAAATCAATGGTACATCAATAGTGGATGCTTGAAACACTGACAGATGATAAAGAAAAACTTCAGTCATATAGTGCCTTAGAAAAGGAAAGGAAGGTCTCATTTGGAAATGACACCCCTGCAATCATAAAAGGTAAAGGCTCTCTTCTCCTAAAAGAAAAGGTCAAAGCTGGGAATGTTATGCATGTTGATGGCTTAAAGCATAATTTAAGAACTCCAAATAATTTATACATACTCAAGGGAGGACAAAAACAATGCTATCTGAGTGAAAATGATGAACACTGGCTATGGCACTGAAGATTGGGGCATCTAAGCTTCCCTCAAATAAGGAAAGCTTGTAAATACCAGGTTGTTCGCAATCTTCCTGACATCAGAATTCCAGAAAATACAATATGCAAATCATGTCAATTTGGTAAGAAAACCAAAACACATTTTCCTAAGAAGGAAGGATCAGCTAGTAAGCCGCTTGAACTTGTCCATACTGATTTATGTGGTCCATCAAGGAAAAAATCACCTTGTGGAGAAGAATACTTTATATTGTTCATTAACGACTTTTCCAGAATGTGTTGGATAGGAATTATGAAGCATAAAGACGAAGCATTTGAAAAGTTCAAAGCATTCAAAGCTTTGGTTGAAAATGAATCAGATCACAAAATCAAATGCCTCGGGTTTGATCGAGGAGGGGAATTTACCTCAGATGAATTCTTTGACTTTTGTGAAGAACATGGAATAAGAAGGGAAATATCTACCGCAAGGACTCCTCAGCAAAATGGAGTAGTAGAAAGGATGAACAGAATTGTTCAACAAATCGCTCGTGCTATGCTAGATGAGTCTGGAACTCCTGCAACCTTTTGGGGTGAAGTTGCATTTTATGCTTTCACTATTCTCAACAAAATTAATGTTCAAGTAAACAACACTCTAACTCCTCATGAACTTCGATATGGTAAGACTCCTACTGTAAAATGCTTCAAAGTTTTTGGAAGCAAATGTTACATAAAAGGACTGATGAAAAACTTGGCAAGTTTGAACCTAGAGTAGATGAAGGCATTCCCCTTGGTTACTCTTCCCGAAGTAAAGGATAAAAGTGTTATAATAAAAGACTAGGGAAAATTGTTGAAAGTATTGATGTTGTGGTTGATGAAGCAGGAAAAAATCCAAAGCAAGTAAAAACTAAAGAATGGGAAGAAGATGAGGATTATCCTTCCACATCAAATTAGACTAATGCTAAAGAAGAAGAAACCAATGAAGCACCAAAAGAGCAGATAATGGCAGAAGAAAAGACTCCATCCAGATATGTTCAGAAAAATCACAAAAAGACTCAAATTTTGGGACAGAAAGAGGTAGGTGTACAGACAAGACGAACTATTAAAGAATCTTCAAGCTATCTAGCATTACTTTCCTCCATCGAACCGCAAAATGTACATGAAGCATGCAAAGATGAATGTTGGGTCAAGGCCATGAATGAAGAGCTTGATCAAATTGAAAAGAATAATACTTGGGAATTAATTCCTAGACCTCATGATAAGAATATCATTGGAACCAAATGGATATTCAAAAACAAGTTGAATGAAAATGGGGAAGTTGTTAGAAATAAGGCTATACTTGTTTGTAAAGGATATGCTCAACAAGAAGGTATAGACTTTCAAGAAAATTTTAGACCTGTTGCTAGACTTGAAGCCATAAGAATGTTCCTTGCCCTTTCTAGCTTTCAGAAGTTCAAAGTATATCAAATGGATGTGAAATCTGCCTTCCTTAATGGAGATATAGAAGAGGAGGTATATATTGAGCAACCAAACGGATTCATCCTTGGAAATGATCCAAAACTTGTATGTAGACTCAGAAAGGTGCTCTATGGTCTAAAACAAGCTCCAAGGGCCTAGTATTATCATCTTGACAAATGCCTTCATCAACAAGGCTTTTCAAAAGGATCAGCTGATAGCAATCTATATATAAAAATTGACGATGATAAATTGCTAATACTTGTTGTGTATGTTGATGATATCATTTTTGGGAGTAATGAAGAAGCCATGAGTCAAAACTTTGCTTTGGTAATGCAAAAAGAATTTGAAATGTCCCTTCTTGGTGAGCTCACATATTTTCTTGGTTTACAAGTTCAACAAAATAAAGATGGTATTTTTCTATCACAAACCAAGTACCTCAAGCAGATCTTGAAGAAATATCGAATGGAAGATTCTAAACTAGTATGTACCCCTATGGTAACAGAATGCAGTCTTAGCGCAAATGATGAATCAACAACAGTACATCAACCAACCTACAGATCTATTATTAGTAGTCTACTCTATCTAATAGGTACCCGACTAGACATCATGCATGCAGTGGGAATAGTTGGAAGATTCCAATCAAATCCAAAGGAAGCTCATCTTCAGGTAGTCAAAAGGATTTTTAAGTATCTTCAAGGGACACAAAACTTTTTTTATGGTATCCCAGAGATACAGATCTTACACTTCATGCATATACAGATGCAGATTGGGCAGGAAGAGTGGATGACAGAAAAAGAACTAGTGGTGGTGCATTCTTCATGGGTTCCAGACTAGTGTCTTGGTTCAGCAAGAAACAAAGTTCAATTGCATTATCTATAGCTGAAGCAGAATATGTGGCTACTGCATCTTGCCGCACACAACTTCTTTGGATGATGCAAACATTGCAAGACATTCAAATCACTTGTACTCCACCCATCTCCATTCTATGCGATAATACAAGTACAATTAGTATTTCAAAGAATCCTGTCATGCATTTCAAGACCAAGCACATACCTATTAAATATCATTTTCTTCGGGAACAAGTGCTTGAACGAAAGGTCAAATTGGAGTATCTTCCCTCCAAAGAACAGGTTGTTGATATATTCACCAAACCACTGCCCAGAGAGATTTGAATACCTCAGGTAGAAGCTCGGAGTAGTTAACGCATCTTCTTGCCATTAATTCTTATCTGTTTCAGAGAAAAGTGGGTGTACGCGAGTTTCATGAAGCGTATCCATGTACATACGCCGGTTTCAGTGGATATAGTCATGTATATGTTGGTTTGAAGAATATTAGTGGGATAGACTCAGGATGAAAAGAGTCTGATATGGGTCTGACAGTGATCATCTGGCACAAGTTCAGGGGGAGCATATACTTCTAATAATACATTGTTGGCATTATCTTATAAGTTTTTGGTACAATTTCACAGCTATTTTTGGTTCAAATGGAATAGGTGCAGAGGGAGATCATGGTTGCTGATGATGATTAACAGATGCTGCTGATGATACTTGTTGATAACTACCACGTTTTAGATATTTTGTCTCTATGTCATATATATATCTTTTACTATCAAGGTCATGTAACAACCTAATTTATTTCCCCACCATGCCTCGGATGGATGATGCAATGTTCTTATCTTGTATAACCTTTTGATGTATCCCCACTTGGTTGGGTGGATGAGTCAATCTTGGTATATGCCTACTTGGTTGGGAAATGGATGTATGTATGAGTCGTTGGTGATAGGAAGGTCATTTATAATGTATAGAGTCTTTTTCTTCTTGTAGAACATCTTGTTGCATACCTTGCTTACATTCAGGGGGAGTATGAACAACACACTTTAGTATATCAGAGAATTCAGCATGTACTCAGGGGGAGCATAACCCTTTGCCCTTGATGGAAAAGGGGGAGAGTGACAGTGACTTGGGGTTGCCATCAAGTCCAAATGGGGATCTTGTTGGCATTATGACACAGGTTTGGCACTATGAAACAGGTGTTTTCCTTGATGGCAACTCTCTCAAATGACAAATCACAGGTTCAGGCTCTCAGAATGAAGGAAAAAGAGGTATACGTAAGTTTCCCTTAAACAATCTGTGTATACACATGGGTTAGCATACCAGAAGGCATGTATGAATATACACGCACTTTCACGCAAGGAAAAGTGCGTACATGTTGGAAAACTTGGTTTTGGTCTGTGGTATTTGGTCCCTAGTATTTTGACCTGTGATATTGATCCAAGGTATCTAGACTGAAGTGTTGACCCCAGGTATTTGGTCCAAGGTATTGCTTCTAAGTGGTTTTGGACCATGGTATTAAGTAAGGCCTAAGACTATAAAAGGAGGAGGAGATCATTAGGCAAAGGCACTCAAGCATTGAATATCTAATAAAGAGCAAGATCTAGAATACTGGTGATTGGGTTATGGTGCATAGCTGGATCTAAATCAAGGAGGAACCTGAGCGCTAGAAGAAGGATAATTTCCATTGATGGGTCAAGATCTTAAGGCTTCAAGAGAAGTATCTTTGTGTGATTTTTGATCCTTATATTTGGTGCATGTCTTGATTTGTAAATCTGATGATTTGGGTATAACTGATGTCTGAATAGTTGAAAAGGGTAAATCATCTTTTACAGATCTGTACGCAGGTCCAATATAGCAAAGGTGTGTATGCACACTGGTACAACAATTCAAAACAGCATATACACAGGTTTTCCTTCATATGATAGTGTATGCACGCAGGTTATACATATTTAAGTAGTGTACGTCTCATAAAACATGTTTTAGCTACTTCTATTTACTGTTGCAGTGTTCTGGGTTCTGGTTGGGTTCTAGTTGGGTTCTAGTACTGTTACTATATTCTGGTTACAAAATTCAGAGAAGTGATTATTTGATTCAGTTTTGGTTAGTGCAAGGGAGATTGATTGATGTAGATATATTTTGATGTTTGGTTGATGGTATTGATGGATCTAGTCTGAAAATTTATGAAACGTGGTCCTTGGAAGAAAAGAGAAGATTGTAGCCTTCTGTAGGTCAGCGCTTATGTACTAGTACATCAGCTAGTACAAGAGCTAAGGGGGTTGTAGCTACCTTATAGGAGAAGCTGGAGAATGAGAGAAGGTTGTAGCCTTCTGTCGGTAGAAGCCTGCATAGTGGTATAAGACTGCACCAGTACAGAAATATTGTAAAAGGAAGTTTCTTATTAAAAGAAGATAGAGACGAATTGCAGCAGGTGGTTTTCACCCACGTTGGGTTTCCGCCTTATATCTTGTGTTCCTGTGTGTGATTGTCTGCTCTATTTTTACTATACTTGTTATTGCTTATATGGTTCTGATACACATATTAAAGATCAATTGACTAAATAATAAGTTTTCAAGGTGTACGTTGGTTGCTCTAAACACAGTTGCGTACATACGCAAGTTGCATTAACTGAAGTTATGTATATAAATCTATTTATTGGAAATGAAAAATTGTTAAGTTTCTAATACTGATTCACCCCCCCCCCTCTCAGTATTATTTCCAACATTTCATTTTTTCAGCTAGAGGTAATGCTTTGGATAATTTAATAAGCTTAGGTTTTTCTTCTGTTCCTATGTTACAATCTTCTATGTCTGATCTTAAAGGCTCGATTTTTGGTTTTCTAGCTACATCATTTGAATCAAACAAATCAACTAATAGGACTAATCCCTTAGGCAAAAAGTAATTTTTAAGGTCTAAAATCTCAGAATTATCATTGATTATTTCTTCTATTTCTACTTTTTCTAAGTTATCTATTTCTACTTTAGTGAATTTAGTGGGTTTATTTACATCTAAAGAATTTATATCTATCTCACTATTTATGATTTTATCTGCTATACAATCAGTATCTAAGTTACAGTTTTGGAATTCTCCCTCAGCATTCATGAAATCATAGATTTGAGAATCTTGTGAAACAATCTGCCAATATTTTAGATTATTAGGTATAACAGGTATGTGTCTTATTTCTATAGTGCACTGGTGGTTGGGCTCAAAAGGTAATCTGCAAGTGCTATCAAAAGTAGCCAAGTTGTGAGCTTGCATGTTCTGTTTCCTAGGAATAACAACAAAATATGTTTCAAGAAGTTCCTTAATCAGATCAAGAACAATTTCTCTGTATTGGCTAAGTCTAGGATTATTCATAGAATACTCTCCTTTAATTTGTTTTATGGTCAATTCTGAGTCTCCCATGATAGAAACTCTCTTGGCTCCAAGTTTTCTTACAATTTGTAGTCCTAAGATTAAAGTTTCATACTCCACCATGTTGTTTGTGCATTTAAAGTTTAATCTAAAGGCATGACCTTCAAAATGATTATTTTCCATGTTATGAATCCAATCTCTTGCACCCAATCCCAATCTATTTACACAACCATAAAAATCTAAATGCCATAGAGACTCATGTGTTATGTGGTGCTTTGTAATTTTCTTCTACAACTATGATTTCATTTTTTCCATTGTCTGGATTATACAAGATAAATGAGTCCATATCCGAATGCATGGAGTATATAGGGTAATTCTATGGTTTTTCTTAACTACTTACCATGTACTTCATTAAAGTTTCTCTGTAAAGTTGTTTAAGTTGACCAAATACTGAAATTTTGGCATATGACATGTCTAAGTGTAGAGATCCCTGCAATTTTTCTCCCCATGAGCGAGATAATAACATTCCATACTTTGGAGGGATATCAACAACTACAATATCCATGACAATACTCTTACCTGGGTATTGAACTAAGGTGACACACAAGTCTTTTATTAGGCCCAGGCATTTAACTTTACTAGAACCAAAAGAGAAAATATCTTTGTACGGTCTGGATATATCTAAATCCATTGTTTCCATAATGGCTTTAGGCATTAAATTGTGAGATGCTCCTGAATCTAACATAGCATTGTGCAAGATTTGATCATGAATAGTCAAGCTAATGTAGAATGGAGGAACACCACTTTGTTCATGTTTTCCATTGACCTCAGGACCAAATATTAATTCTGGTTGGTCATCATTTAGATTAACGGAGTCTTCTCCTTCATCTATATTTCGTGTTTCAGTGATTTGGGATTTGTAGGAGTCATTTTCTATCAATTCTGTTAAAGGAACTGTTATTTTCAATTTGGAAATTTTAGTTTTGATATTAAATGGAGTCTATGTTTTGCCTAACTGAATGTTTTCCTCCTTAGCAATTGGAGTTTATGTGCCCTTTTCTTTCTTGTCTTTAGTTGGTGATTCAGTTTCTATTTTTGTCTCAACTGTTTTATTGTTTTTAATTTTTTGATTTGGAATAGTTTGGGAAGTAGTTGAAACTTTAACAACATTTGAATCTTGAGTATTAGTTGGTTTTGGGACATATTTTGAAGTTTTGACAGTAGCAGATGTTTTAGGATTAGTTGATGTTTTAACAACAATATCTGTAATTTACACAATTTTTGGACTGGCTACAATGTTTGGAATGGAAGTTTTTGGGCTTCTTTAGAGAGAATTTGTAGCACTTTGGTTGTAGGAGCTCTTACTGTTTTCTTGGTCTAAGTTTGGACAGTTTTATTAGTAGGAGCTTTTGTATTGTTCTTACTCCTAAGGTTATATTGCTTGTGAACTTCATTAATGGCTAATTCATAACCTTGTTTATAATCAAAGGAATCTCCAAATTATAAATATAATTGTTGTAACATGCATAATTCCTATTCTTCTTGGGTAAGAAAAATAGTATTACCATCATTTGTTCCTATGAAGTTAATATGAGCATCTTCCTCTTCTTCATTTAGGTGAGAACTGTCAGCATAGTTTTCTTGGAAAGGTGGTCTAATATGTTGATGAGGTTGCCCTTCTCTGGATTTACCAATGTTGGGATTCTTCCTAAAGTTTGGATTTCTTATTTGAGGACCTTGTTGTTGATTATCGCATTGTGGTTTTCTTTTCATAATTTCTAATCTATCCATCATTCTTTCCATGGTTTTTGCCAAAGTATCTATTTTGCTATCAAATGCAGATGGTTCTTCCTTAATGGCTACTCTTTTTTCATTTCTCATCCTAGCTCTTTTAGCTAATAGGTTGGCTTCTACACTAGCAACACTACTTTGCATTTGTTCCAATTTTTTAGGGTTTATTTCTCTTAATTGGTAAGACATCTTAGTGTCAAAACCATCAAGAAATTTGATTAGTCCCAAGTCTGGTGGAGGTTTGATATTTGCAGGGATTGCATTATAGACACTGTAACACCTAGTATAATAGTCCTGAACGGATTCATTAGGAGCTCTTCTAACATTTTCATATTCAGACAATATTTGTAAAGGGTTTTTCTTTCTTTCCCATCTATTGATAAACAATATGTGGAATGCAGCTAAATCAGAAATATGATTAGTAGGTAAACCTTTAAATCATTTTTTGATGTCTCCTGCTAGTGTTTGGGAAAATAATCTCATTTTCACATTAGACTCATCAATTTCATGTAACTCAAAATAATCAGTCAGTTTACGCACATGTTGTTGAGCAATATACTCACCAGTAGCATCAAACAAAAAGATTTTACTCCGGTAGTCTTGGGGCATGGCATGTAATTGAGCTGGTAAGACCAAACGTGCATATCTGTCTGCCATGGGTAAGGCTTTGGTGTGAATGGGGGGTAAAGTAATGGTGTTTGAAGAAGAACTTGAAATGGTTGTAAATGAACTAGATGAATTTGAGATGTTTGGTTGGAGAGGAAGTTGAGGTATGAATGGTCTTGGGGAATGAATTGTGGTGGAAATTATAAGTGAAGTGGTAGTAAATGAAGCTGTATTTATAGTTTTTGAAGACTCCATAGAAATATCAGGGGTAGCAGTAGTGAGGGTAGCTAATTCAACTGATTGTTGAAGATAGGCTTCGTCTATATGCCTTATCAATGTTAAGGTTAAATCTTCTAGTTTGTCAAAAGTATCCAAAACATGTTGATCTAAATCAAGATGTATAGAAACATTCTTTGATTCAATAAATTGAATAAAATTGGGGTCTATTACAGTATCATGAATTGAATTTTCAGATTTGGTACGAAACAAAGAAAGCTGAAATGGTAAATCAAATTGAATATCCTCTAAACTTGATAACTCTTTAGGAAGTGAATTTTCTTTAACTAACTAACTAATAATTCCTTGGCTTTCTACCTTTTTTGGTTTTCTTAAAATTCTGTCAGGATCATCAATTATTATAACAGGGTTTGGATTTGGATGTGCCCTGGTATAATGTGTTCTTTTGGAAGCCAGAATTTTAATTTTTTAAGCGAAACTTTTTAACAACCATAAAATGACCTTAAGTTGTAGAGATGAGATTTAAGGTTTCCTTTAAGGTTTATTATACTGAGGACTGTCCCCAGTATGGTCGCCACTATGTTATCACTCCAATAATTTCCCTAGGGTTGTTATATTGTGTTTAAGAAATATCAGAGGTAACTATCAAACCCACTTTTGAGATCAGGATCTAGCCTTCCTAATGCTCAGAGAGGGCTCTCTCTTTATAATTTAACTTTGTTGTGTTGAAAATGTAACAAGATGATGGAGCTTAGTGAAAAGAAGTCGCCTTCACTAAGTGGGCCCGCAGGCTATTTTT
>APFE030335829.1:68303-85655 GCA_000404065.3 Pinus taeda | reverse complement strand
TGCTACTTAAGGTAGACCTTTCTAAACCCTTTGATAGTCTGAGCTGGAGTTATATTAAAAAAATGTTAACTGCCTTTGGCTTCTCCCCACCATGGGTCAAATGGGTTATGAGTTTCATTTCTTCTACCTTCTTCTCCATCCTTATTAATAGAATTCCATCCTCCTCCTTTCACCCCTCTAGAGGTATTTGCCAAGGATATCCTTTATCTCTGTTTTTGTTTGTCATCATGACGGAAGGTTTAGGTAGAAGTATCAAGGATGCTCTTCACTCTCAACAACTTCGAGGCCTTTCCTTTCCCAACTCCCCTCCCTTCACCCATTAGCAATTTGTGGAAGATAACATGCTTTATGGGCATCTCACTATCCAAGAAGCCCGGATGTTGAAATATTTGTTAGATACATTCTCAGCTGCCTCTGGAGCATCCATAAACCTGGCAAAATCCCAAATTTTCTTCTTCCACACTCCTGCAGTTACCCAAGACTCCATTGCTTGTATCCTGGGTTTCCAGAAAGCTGTTCTTCCTTCCAATTACCTAGGAGCTCCCTTGATTCATGTTTCCTTAAAGCAGTCTTCTTGGAAGCTGCTCCTTGAAAAATTAGAAGCTCAAATATCCTCTTGGACCCACAAATCTCTCAACATTCCTAGCCACTTAGTCTTAATCAAATCAGTCCTTTAGTCTATGCCGATGTATTTATTTTCAACCCTGGCGACGCCAAAATGGGTTCTCAAGGAAATTAAAATACTCCAACGATCCTTCCTTTGGGGCAACTCGGGACAAAAATGTAAATGGGCTCTTGTTAAATGGGAAAAAGTATGTTTACCCAAGAATTTGGGCAGGACTGGGCTTCGAGATCCTCACTACAGCAATGTTGTGATGGGATCTCGCATTTGGTGGAACTGGATTTCTGTGCCTTATACCCCTTGGGCCACTTATGGATAGCCAAATATGCCAATAACAGACCTGTTGAGGATTTAATCAGACTCACAGATATAGCCCCAGGTTCATTAGTCTAGAATGCTGCAAAGCAACATAAAAATCTCAATCAGCAGCATAGCTTTTGGAAGGTCAGGAATGGTACCATTGCAAGATTCTGGGAAGATTCCTGGCAGCAACAACATAGGCTCAAAGATTTGATTAATCCTCATCAAATTCCCAATTGGAAAGCTTGTAGGCTCGACAAGGTCAAACAATATTGGATTCCTACCTTAACGCATAGCTTTATGCAATGGGTTAATCTAGAACACATCATTGGGAATGGTCTGGAGGTCGACTAGCAGAACCTAGGAGCGGAACTCTCCAATCGCAACATAAGGCATTCAGAAAAGAAGGATGTACTCAGATGGGGATATGAGGACAGGGGAATGTTCACAATGCATGAAGCCTATAACATAATTATAAAAGACTCTACAGTCAAAGATCCACTTTGGGCTACTATCTGGGCTCCCAATCTATGGCTGAAGGTTTCCACTTTTCTTTGGCTACTTTGTCAAAACAAAATCCTCACCTAGGATAATCTGAGGAAGAGAAACTTCCATGGACCGTCCATTTGCCCCAATTGAAACCAAGAAGAAGAAACTATCTTGCATCTCATGGACGCTTGCCCTCTACCTCATAAACTCTAGGAAAAAGTCAGTTTTCGCTGCCAAAGGGAAAGTCGAATAAAGGAAAACATCCCCATCATTGTTCGCAACTAGGTAAGTAATCCCTATAAGAGCAAGTTTCTTAACTCCTTATGGAAGCTTACACCGACCTTCTCATGTGGACTATATGGAAGGAGAGGAACAACCGCATCTTCAAGAATTAGTGAAAGCCTATGGAAATCATTGGAACAATGTCTATCAAAACCTCAAGGAAACTCTTCTTCTCCATACTTGGCATGACGATGATTTTCCCACACTACCACAGGAAAAGACTATTTGGGACAACTGGAATCTACAATGGAATCGAGAACTGAAAATCTCGGCCAAAATGGCAGCAAAAAGCACAATTTCAGATAAATGAGTTCCTTCTCCTCAGAATATGTTCCAACTAAACTTCGACGGAGCCTCAAAAGGCAATCCCGATAAAGCTGGGTTTGGGGGAATCTTCAGAGATCACAAGGGAGTCACCCTTCTAACCTTTCTAGGATTGAAGGGGTGGGACTCTAATAATTCAGTAGAGCTTGAAGGGCTATGGCAAGGGCTCCTTTTAGCCCACTCTTATGGATTTTCCCACCTAATCATCGAAGGCGACTCTCATATACTAATCAATATGGTGAAAAAAATTATTCAAGGAACTCCCTCAAACAAAATTGGCAACAGTTGGAGACTAGTAGAAAGACTAGAACTTATTGAAGATTGGCTCAATGACCACAGAGCAGTAACTTTCAAACATACTGGAAGGGAAGGCAACAAGGTAGCCGACCTTCTGGCCAACATAGGGGTGGAGAGCAATACTACAATGAATGCTAATGAGTTATCTGCTATTGCCATTGATGTTGAGATGAAGGAATTCAACGATCTAGTTGAGAAAGAGAAGTCTCGAGAAGTAGGAGACCACCCAGATGCGGGTGACATGATGCAGCATTAATGGTTCTCATGCAGACTGTCGGTGAGGGGACGGGCCACTTGTCTGATGGCGCCCCTCCCCATTTCAACACTGAAGCGCCTTCATTATCATCCACAGGCAGCGTTCAATACAGGTTTAATTCGGTTAAAAGCTTGTCGGTGTTGGGTTATGGAGGTACCTCACTTCAGTTCTTCACCTTCTCCCCTGCTCTGCAGCATCTGCTTGCCTCAAGCCTTTGAGCCCTGCCTCCGCACTGTAATTGGCTGATAATGCTGAATTGTTTGCTGTGCGGATTTTGACAATGGCTTCCATCATTCACATTCGCCTCTCTGCTTTATAATTTCTGCCCGGTTCAGTGTTGTGCTGCCTCCTATCCCCACTGCTATTGCTCTCTCTGCCTTAGTCCCTTTGGTTTCTACTCCTTTTGAGTGCCTTGTCAGCGATTTCAATATGGTTAGGCACTGAATGCGTAGTTGCAGGGGAGGAACTAGGGGAGGAAGCTCTCGCCCTCCGGTGGAGCGCTCCACCTCCTCTCCTTCCCCTAAACTGCATCACCCTCTTTCTTCTGGAGAAGGTAGACATTCTATTACCAGGTAGGGAAGAGGTCGGGCTTGCTCTTCCGGTATCATTCATGATGATTTTGTTGTCCATTTTTACAACACTCCTCCACCCCTTCATACTGCTCCTCACACTGCTCATTCTAGATTCAGTAGCTCTTTGATTCGACCTATCATTACTGCTTCTATTTCCATCTCCTTCTTTGAAGAAATGGCTCATTCAGCTTCTTAGGTTGATATCTCTAACTCGTAGTAGGAAGGCGCTCTCAGGTGCAACAATTGCAGGGATTCTCGTAACAATGTGATGGCTGACAATCTCCTCACCTCCCCTGATCTGAACTTGGGTGGTATACTGCATGGTTAAGCGAGCCGCTCAGCTGCCATGCGCCCCTTTGCTGATTCGTGTCATGACGGTCCTGCTTTGCACGATGCTTATGGCATCGAAGGAGAGCCTCATGATGGTGGGGGAATGCTTCATGGCAACGCTTCTACAGACGTGGCTGGTGACTGGGCTTGCCCAATCATCGAGGAAGTCCCCTAGATGACCTGTGCTAAGATGTTGGTGCCTCCTGGTAGGAGAAAGTGGCAGACTGAGTTTTGGCAGAGGCTCAGTGAGGTCAGAGTGTGGCAAGCTAAGGTCGTCTTGATGTCTACTATCTGGTTCTTTTTGGTTTTTGATAATCTTAGTGTGGATGTTGGTTTCCTTTCGGGACCAAATGTGAGAGTTTTGTCTAACTGTCCCATAGTGAGGTTTGGTTTCCAATCTGTTACTATTTTTGAAGGTTATGACCCTGATGGACTGGTTTCCCAAATGTTGACACAGTCCAGATTTTAATGTTACTTTGTTAAACTGGTTCGAGGCTTTGTCCTCTTTGTATATTTTCTGTACATATTAATAGACTACTTTTACTTAGAAAAAAAAAAAAAAAAAGTTTAATCTCCACGGATTTTATGATCCGATTGTGGAAAAAACTATATGTACTTGATAGTTACATTATAAACACCATTTCTACCATTTCTCTTCACCTCCAATCTTTGTTTTATCTTAACCTCCCATCTTTCTTTCTATGGATTAACTTACAATCTATTATACATAGTAACATAATATTAAAATTTGTAATTTCAGAGTCTTGTGATTTTCTGTTCCAGCTCAGTATCATCCTTCTTTTCTTATCTCTACCTCTGATAAGTTATTTTGAGGGGCACACCGTCGTAGATATCGTCAGTGTCTTGGATATGGGGGTTGTCGAAGAGAATGAAGGGGGCGTTACATTTCTCGATGATTGTCTGCAGAGTTTCTCCTTCCCCAACGATGTATATATCCTCGCAAGGATATTCCTTGTTGACGACCTTCATGGGCATAGCAAGAACGGTTAAACACAATTACAAGCAATAGAGAGAAATTCAAAGCAAAGATTCCATTATTTACTGCAGCAGCTGCCATCATAACTGGAAATCTATGTGCCCAAAGAAGAATGATATATAGAATGTTAAAACTCAAGCCATCTCCAGAGTCCAGACCACCTGGATTTCAGTTGCAGAGGAACAATGGCGGCCAAGGATATTTGTAGGCAAATGGGATGAAATCATATGATGGATGAATAAGAGATATATCGTCTGAGTAGTGCCAAGAACGGTTGAGTTGGGGAATCAAATGGCAACGGGTGTCACTTGTTTGGCTTCTCCGCCTACCAACTGGTAGGAGTTGAGTACAGACACATCATTGATTTCGATTTGTTTGATGGGTTGGGGGAGTATTTAGGAAGGAAATGGATTTACCCAAAACACTGGAAATCGTTTGGTCTCCGTGACGGGTAGGATGAGTTTTTAGAAAGGAAATGGGTTACCCACGACACTGGAATTCGTATAGTCTCCACCCTACAGTCCACGCATCAATTTCGCACCTAATCCTCACCGAATTCATGAATGCCGAATGGAAATAATGGATGGAATCGGACAATGTATTTCGTCCTTTTACCAAATGAACTTAAGCAAACATTATATTTTCATCGTTCCGGACGACCCGAAAACAGTTACAATCCCAAAACTGTTGTATCGCTCATAGTTACCAAATTTGAATTCTAATTCGGATTCGAATTTGATACGATACGATAAAAATTCGGATGGAAAAATTTCAATTTGGAAAAAATTCGAGAGTATATATTTTAAGCATTTAAATATATACATATTATTTTTCTTATAATAATAAAGTCTTGTCATTTTCTTCCCATTTATTTTGAAATTTAAATAATTTTTAATAATTTTAATCAATATAAACAATTTTAAAATTATCTTTTACCTACCAAAACTACAACCACACTTGTCTTAAATCCAAAATCTATCTCCTTTTTAAAATTCAAAATTCCCTGCTACTTTCAAATCCGATCTAAAATCTTTTTATAATTAATATTTTTTTAAAAAAATAATATTTAAAACTCTCGAAAGTTTTCTTAATCAATAAATTACCTTATTTTTGAAATATTACGTTCACTGATTAAGAATCTGCCCTTTTGACAAAAATGGGAAAGTCAAGGAATTACCTTTAACATTGCTTAACAGTATAATGTTTTCTTTTCTCAAAAAAAAACATTAACAGAGGGTTTATTAACAGAGACGTTAAGGGAGATGAAGGGATGAGCCACGTAGACAGGTCTTTGCAACCTGCAATCGAGACAAGCTCAGCGACCTGGAACCTGCCCATTGCCTTCAAGTTTAATGGTTGCCCACAAGACAAGAACAAATCTAGTTGTTTTTTAAATTCAGTACTAAATCAAAGTTTTCTTAGCTGAGAGCTTAAATGAAGTAATTAAGGGGTATATATATATATATAGAAAAGGACGAACTAGTGAATTTTATAGTCACAGTGAGTAGAAGGACTATAAGATTATATTGTCTGATAGAATCAAGAAAGCAGAGAAATCAACATTGCATCTTTGTTTTTATATGTTGAAATCAATACTTCATGGATTGGTATGTGAACAAAGCCGCGAGAGTTTTCCCTCAATCCGCTTGCAGATGCAAACTTCGTCGATGGTGGTGCGCTCTTAACCGAATCGAACTCAAACTTTCGAATTAATTCGCAAATCGAATCGAACCAACGAATTTTCGAATATTTTTCGGCAGTACGGCCGAATTTGGTAACTATGGTATCGCTTAATAAATCCAATAACATATCGCTGGGCACCAAGTTGAAACGTAACATTCTTTCGCTCACGCTGGTCACATCCTGAATATAAATCTATGTTAACTAATATAAAAATTTCTAAACCAAATGCGAAGCCCATGGACACAATCGCAACGTGTCAAGGACAAAAATGGTAAGTAGATAACTTCAAGAAAGACCGCAACTCACGGGTGTGAGAAGCTTGGAGAGGCGCACAATGTTCTAATATAACAAAATGTAAAGTTATACACTTAAACTGGAAAATGTCATTATTATATTTGAGTTATTCAGTGTTTTATTAATTTATTATTAGTTTTTCTATTGATTAAAAAAATTTAAAATCTATCTAAACTTTAATATTACCAAATTAAAGTTATTATTTTTAAATAAAATTTATTTCTATTTATTTCAAATATGTTTAGTTGAAATGTCTCCTTCTTATTATGTAATGATTGTAAGATATGACCTTATTATTAATTACTCTGTACTATATCACCAATTACTATGTACAATAAATATAAATAATTTGAAAAATAACATTATATATTAATTAATATTTACCATAAAGACAAATAGTTTGTAATTAAATTCAAAAATTCCATTTTCTCGTTGGATTAAGGTATTGAATAGACAATTTTTGTGAGTTTTATTTTTTAATTTACGAAAACGTAATTTAAAAAATATAAATTTGGAAAAATTATGTAAAAGTAACATCTGTACAATTTGTACAACTCTCATTATATCAATCTACACTCTAATGACATGACATGTGTACTATAATATAATCATTATATAAAAATTGCCAGCAATGAATATTACATAAATAATTATTAACTTGTTATCATTCTTTTCCAATGTCAATTATATATGTATAAGATTTATCTACCAAAAAAATATTTAATTATATTAAAAAAATAAAAAAAAAAGTTTTAAAACAAATATTCATATAACTCATTTACAATTTTATATTGTTGAAGTACATACAACACAGCATATGAATTGAAAAATTTTAAATAAACTAATCCCTAGCCGTAAAAATCCTAGCTATACGGCCTTGTAGATTAAGCATATATGTTTCAAAAATTATAAAAAATCTATGTGGTGAAAAAAGTTCAAAGTTAAAAAAGCAAAAGAACCTACGTAGATTAAGTCATATAAATATAACTAAAATGAAATAAAAAATAAAATACAATTAAAATAATGTTAAAGAAACTTAAAAAAAAATAAAAATAAAAAAATCAATATAATATTTAAACTATTATTAAATAAGGAAAAACATTGCAAGCATATCTGCCAACAATGTTATATTAAATTGTTAAATATTATACTAAGTTGAATAATAAAAATAAAAATGGAATGTGTAAAATTAAATGAAGAAAAAAAACTGAATCTAACATAATAATAATTATTAATAATTTGACGTTTTAACTACCAAGAGGTGCATTCTCAGATGTGTGATTATCTTCTTACTCAACGGTGCAGTTTACATCTGCTCTTCGCAAAATAAAAGTGAATAGATTATAATAAGAAAAAAAAAATGTAATCTCTAATAAAACAGGTGCATTCTCAGATGTGTGATTATCTTCTTACTCAACGGTGCAGTTGACATCTGCTCTTTCCAAAATAAAAATTGAATAGATTATAACAAGAAAAAAAAATGTAATCTCTAATAAAAATAAAATGAAGATATATATTGATTTTGTTTAATTAAAAACCTGTTATCTTATGATGTAATATTATGTATGGTAAAATCTTAAATTAAAATTAAAAAAATAAAAAATATATTAATTTATAATTATTAAATATTAATGTGGTTCTATAATTATAATAAAAAATAAAAAATAAAATTGGAGAGTTCTTTTCTTTTCATATGACCATGCTACACATATAAATAACTAATAGTTACGATAAGTTTCAAGGTAGGTCAAAACAATTTATTCTTCTCGGTGTTTGGATCTACATGAGTAGATATTATAGTGAACAAGTTCGCATTGCACACGGCATACCTGTCGAAAATATATGAGTGTTAGGTGTTAGATTTAGGGTGTTAGATATTGTTAAAACAAAGCAATGACATATGCATAACGTTGCAGGTAGAAAAAATGAAAAAATGAGAAACATCAAGAGCCATAACGTTGCAGATAGCATACAAAACAAAAAAAACAAAACATTCTAACCTTGAAAAGTCTAGTTGATGCATTTGTTAAGAATGTTGTAATTTAGAAGGTTGTTTGTCATTTGTCTTCAAAAACCAATTAGTGTATCATTACATTGAATCTTTTGCATGGCTTAGAAAATTCGTGTAGCATTTTGATATTTCTTATTTTTAAAATATAAGAATTAATTTCTTTCTCTAGTAATATATGCATTATTTGGGAATAAAAAAATCATTACTGGATAATAAAAGAGTTTAAATATATGCTTTCCAAACGGAGGTTATGTAAGTATATAGTCAATATTACAAATATATATTATATTATTATTCTATTTCACCCTCCAACCATCTAAAATAATGCTAATTGACATAAATATAAATTCTCATAAAAATGATCCGGTGCAAATCGGTTACACATGTCGAAATAGTGGAGCCGTTAAATGAGAAAATATAAAGAAGTCATATGCATTACAAATTAACACATTTAAGCATCAGCTAAGCATTCACCTTTATATTAGGATCGCGAAAATTTTACGATCCAAAAACACAAAATGAATAGAAGATAAAAAGCTAGAGGCTGCGGATCTATAAAATACTGAAAATATATTTAGACCTTGAAGGTTTCTGGCGTAAGACATGTAATTAATTATATCCTCCTCCAGTGGCAGCGAATCCGTTGACGAGAGCGAGGGCGTTACTGATCAATTTACAAACATATTGCACGCGGCCGGTGACCATGGCCGTAACTTTACCTGTGGCGTTGAGATCCTGAAAGCCATTGAGGCAGGAGTCGTGGTCAGTCACGGCAGCGCTCATCCACGTCTCCACGTTGCTCATCTGAAACTTGGGGGATATATTTTAGGAATCATTCACTAAGATAGTAAAGCTCTGTCTAAGATGCTTAAGAGGATTATTGAAGGGGAGAAGCACAATCCGAGATGCCTCTGACTGAATACAAAAATTTGTAAGTGGAGGAGTAACTAAAGCAAAGATCGGGAATTTATTTGAAAAATTCAAAACCGAAATCATTAGTACTCTATTTGCTCAGATAAAAGTAATGGTAAAATATTTTCTTACACTTTCACAGCCCTGGAATTCATAAAACGAGCTCATTTTACCAGATCCAAGCCGTAAAATGAAAAAGAAAACATCATATCCAGCATCACTTTCAAACGACAGTGCCGATTGTAGAATTGAAGATAACCCTCCAGGTTTTCCTGGTCAAGTTCCACGCCAAAAAATGGGAAAGAATAAGTAAATAAATGTGCACACAGGCACTGAATGAATTCTGAGTCTGTTCTTTATGACATTCCGAACCGTAAAATGCAAAAGAAAACAACAAAACGAATATATCAACGCTCTGTTGACCAAAGCGCATATCAAATATGAAATACATTCCAATTTCTGAGATCTTCATCATCAAGATACAAACCGTAAAATGGATAGACGATGCAGTAAATATATAGTAACACAGTAACAGACGTGCGAAAAGAAATTCCGAGTGATTTCTCGTATCAAATCCTAAGTAACATATGCAAAAGAAAACGAAAAAATCAAAGTCCGCATTGTTTTAGTCAAAGCGTGAAACCGTAAAAACGTGAAACTCACTTAGAGCAGTACAGTATCAAGCTGCAAGCCTTAAAATGCCAGTGTTTTATTCTGCGCTGCGTAGCATTTCTGAAGGGTGCATGTGTATGCCCTCATACGTTGTCACAACAATCTCTGGATCTCTTGAAAGTCGCTGGACCTGCTTCTTCACACTGCAAGTTTGGTGGGTGTAGCGGTAATAACTTCTGCAGAAAAACAAATATATCAGCTCAGCTCCATTGCTTAAAACAAATATTATGAAAATAAGTACCTAACAGAGAAATTTCACAAAATACATTACACGGGGTATTCCTCTATTCACCATGTTATTATCTTTTTGACTAACTCAGCTACAAACAAAATCAAAAAGCATTGAAAGAAGAAATTGGAACAAACTCCACCAAACACACCAGATTATAGGAGAAATAAAACTATTACATCTTACAAGATTAAATCAGCCAGATCGACGACTTTAAAACAATTAATGAATCACTTTCACAGACTACTACCTAAGCAGGTTACGTTAGACGTAAAGCATTAAAAAGTAGGTGTGAGAGTTTTTAGTGGGAACTTGATTAAACAATTTTTTATGTTTTTATTTTTATTTTTGAAATTATGTTAAGCGGAAGTTTATGTACAAAACTGCAACACAATCCACATGCAGAAGATATCCACCCACTTGAACAGCAGCAAAACAGTACCAAAATAGGGAAGATAAAGAAAATGAAATTGTGGGTAAAAAAGAGTTCATCAGTCGATTCCCGGAATCGACGGTAGGCCAATTTCTTCATCCGTAGATTCCTGGAATCGACCGTAGGCCAATTTCTTCATCGACCGAAATGGTTAAAGCATGACCGTAGGCCAATTTCTTCATCGACCAAAATGGTTAAAGCATGAATGCCAAAGTCAAGGTCAACGCATCATTTCTCAGGCTTTAAATCGTGACATATGGAAAATTAAACAAATAAATGAGATGAGAGTTCAGTCAGTTTGTTTGACGAACTCGGCTCAAAATCTCAATCTGACCAATTTAGGAAAAGAGAAAAACCCAACCAAAGATTTCAGAACCAAATAAACAACCCAAGTATTAACCCATAGGAAGGGTCGTCTGCTCGCTTATAACCCATGCGAATTCTAATGCTTCCAAAACATATATAAATAACTGAGCAGGGATCCTGAGCATCCAAACCACATAAAGAATCCAAACAAACTTGAAATTAAGAATCTGTGGCAACTTTCTTGCACAACACAGTAATAACTTGCAAAATAGAACATTCCTTGGAAGCACACAGAATATCTTGCAGAAGAAGACAAAACATTCCCTGGACATATTTAGAAGAAGACAAATCATTCTTGCATATTCTAGCATGTGAAAAACTCAGCGGGAGATACTTCTGATAATAATAAAAGGCAAAAACTGATCAAAAACAAACTGTAAAAAGGATAGACAATGCAGTAAATATACAGTAACACAGTAACAGACGTGCGAAAAGAAATTCCGAGTGATTTCCTGTATCAAATCCTAAGTAACATATGCAAAAGAAAACAAAAAATGAAAGTCCGCATTGTTTTAGTCAAAGCGCGAAACCGTAAAAACGTGAAACTCACTTCGAGCAGTAGAGTATCAAGCTGTAAGCTGTAAAATGCCAGTCTTTTATTCTGCGTTGCGTAGTCTTTTATTCTGTGCTGTGTAGCATTTCTGCTTGCAAGAATCTGTTCTAACATGACACGATACTTCATTCTGCGCTGCGTAGTATTTTATTCTGTGCTGCGTAGCATTTCTGCTTGCAAGAATCTGTTCTAATATGACACAATACTTCATGTGAAGACCAGGTGTTCATGATCTGAGAACTATCTCCGAAACAGATGCTACGTGTCAACCAGTTGTCACAAACCATGATCCTATAGGTGGCTCAGCCCACTCCACTCGAACCAGTTTAAAAAACATTGGGTAAATAGATCAGTCCACCCAAATTAAAATAATACTCCAAAAACTTTGGTTAAAAGGCCAGTTTGGCTTAAAAGCAAATTTGACATCGGTAATAAGACCCAAAAACTTTGGTTAAAAGCCCAATTTTGCTTAAAAGCAAATTTGAGATCGGCAATAAGACCCCAAAGCTGAATAGCCAATATAAACCATCGAAAAATATTTAAATGATTTTAAAAATTCAGTTTTTGAGTAAAACTTTGGTTAAAATATTGAATAGCAATTGATATAAAAAAAAGTCAACGAAATTAATTTGTAGTCAACGCGATATCGATCGCTATAATACCTGCTTCGGCAGGTATAATAACGAAAACGTAATAATTAATATTAAAACATAGAAAATTTATCTCACTTTCTCTATGGAAGCTACAAATAAAATATATTTATGTTAAATTTTAATAGAGATAACTTAAATAAGCTATTTAAATATCGATGTTATGTAATATATTCTAATATGAATTTGAGTGTATATAGAAAGAATGTGTGTGTTGATCATAGGAAAATGTTTTTATTTCTAGAATAAATAAAATATTTTACCATGGATAGCTTATGTAATATTGAAATTGTATTTAGACCAAAATTAATAACGAAAAAAACATATCAAGTATATTTGTTGAGATTGGAAAAAGATTGAAATTAAGCCATGTAGTCTGCACAATCCAAAAGTTCAAAGAAACTTTAAAGAGCATTATCTATCTATATATAATATATATATATATATATTATATATATAATATATATATATATATTATATAATATATATATATATACATTTTAACATGAGAGATATTAAATTTCTTGAGATACAAACTTCTATTTGAGTTTTACATTTAGAAAAAGGTTTTCCTATCAAAACACTTGATCCTCTCAACACATGGTAGATGTATGGTTAAGATACATCTACATTAATAATATATACTTTTATATTTTTTTAAGTTCATATTCTACCTTTTCCTTTATAAATGTTATATTAATATGTAAGCATGACATGTATATAGAAAAATTCGAGAGATATTTTGGTAAATCATAAATGTAATTTTGTGATTTAAAGTTGTCCCACTTTTACAATTATATTTCTTATTGGTTAATTTAGCTATTGAAGTAAATGAAAATTAGGACTATGAGATTTTAAAGTTTGTGGAAGAGAATAAAAACTACATGAATATACACATTTTTGAGAAAAAATCAGGGCAATAATCACATATTTCTGATTTTTCTTTCTCAATTATCAAATATGGATCACAGAAGCCTGAATTCCAATATACCCATCTTCTTTATTATTTTGAAAGAAATTGTATGGCATTGTAGTCCCTTCCACTGAAGTGGAAATTATGTTCTTAAAAAAATTGTAAATCGATACATGCAATGGAAAAATTAATTTCCTACTAGGGGGCAAGGACTTACATAAAATTTGGTGGTTAGTAACCATTGCAGGTTTACATTATTACTCCCATTTGTTAAAGTGATCAATAACACATAAATAATGATGGGTAACTACTCTCAGTAAATATGCTTACTTACATTTTGTTCCTATCTAGTTTTTATGCAATGCTTTCTTAAATTATGGTGGAAAATAATTGTAATAAATAGTTTATTTGAGTATGAGTTATTATCAAGAATTCTTATCTGCATAGATATCTAAAAATAATGGCATGAATATTGCAAATACATCCATGGAAAAAAAATATGAGGTAATTATCCACATGGCATTGTATTGTACAAAGATTACAATAACACTTTCAAGTTATGTTCCAATCAAATGTTTCCAAAATAAATTTTTTAATGATATTGTTCTTTTTCGAAGTTAAACATTATAACCTACATTGGTTAATGTTGAACTAATTATAGTCAAGAGACAAGTCATTTGCTAAAATCTAGACCCAAAACTCTCCAATCACAGTCAAGCATAACCAATGAGACAAACACAAAAACGAAACATAGATGGAACTTAGAATGAATTTTCATGACTACCTACACAATAAAGTAGTGCAAGACATATTAGGACAAAAGTGCAAAAGGGTGTGGAAAAGGGCAACAACAATGAACGAATAATGAAATAACATAATGATAACATGAAATTTATCTTACAAAATATAGTGTAGAGGGAAAGTGCAAGGGAAAGGAAAGAAAATCTTAAACATAATCTCAAATTATGCAATGATTATATGTATCCCTAAAAATTAATCTCTCAATATTATGTAGTATTTTCAGGTATCCTTAAGCAAATATTTATAACTGTTTATGATGAAAAACTTTGAGCAAACAATGAAACCAAAATATCTCTCTCTCTCTAATTCAAATGGCCATGCACAAAGGATATCTTGATGGGAATCATAGATACACTGAAACATAAACACACAATGAAACTATAAAAGAAAGATATCATACATCTCACATGCCTACTAGTGTTGTAGTTGCTACAACCACCTTCCAAAATTTTTCCTATGCTTCGATTTTGGAGCCTTCTTTCCTATCCACAAGAGCTAATATTGCAAAGAATTAGGTAATCATTCTTCGATTTAGACTTATCTTTCTCATTTGTTCTTGTGCTTGCTTCTTTTCACACCGAACTGATTTTTATAAATCACATGTTGATCTCCCAACTTTGTCTCAAAGCAGTTTTGGGCTTGCCTCTAGAAACTGTGCAATCCTTGAGGGAAAGAGGCCTTGTTGATGGGAATTATGCAATTCATATTGATGTTCATCCTTGAGCTCAGAACTTGGGCATTCAATGAAGAAAGCATAACGTTGAGCCCAGAAACTAGGCAATCCTTCACTGTGCTCAGAAGCTACATAGTGCACTAATTCGAAAATTTGCCCAGTTCCCTGGAACTGCACAGTCCTGCCCAATAGTGTCTATGGAAAGCTTCTCGGAAAAGAGGAAAAGAATCAAAAATCATCCATAAAAATAGGGATCTAGTTTTAGTACCATGAAGGAGGAACTTTCTCTATTTTTGGAAACTTCCGCCAAGTGTCACTTTCTCATTGATTCTAGGCATGCACGTCATAAACCTTAATCTGCTAAAATATATTTAATCAATGCCTCTAGAGCTCATTTGTACATTCTATCTTGGATTTATAGAATTCCCGAGGAGATCAAGGAACCTTTGGTGCAATCTTCATCACTTTTCCAGGTGATTTTGTTTGTTTGTTATCTTTTGCCACTTTTTCTGTCACTTTTTGTCATTTCTCTTATGTGAGTAAGTTTTACTTATTTATCTTCATAGTTGTTGGCGTTTCGACTTATTTTAACTTGTAGAAGTGTTTTTCTAAGTTTTTATTTTCATTCCACAAGTTTCACATTGGTTTTCTTATTTTTGCACCTATTGCCACCATTATGGTGATTCTCATCACATAGTCGATTTTTCTTATGTTTAAAATAGTTGTTGCACTTGATCAACATTGATTTAATTAGTCAAGTTTTCACTCAACCTCATAACATCACTCACTTTTGCTCATTTTTCACACTTCAACCAAGCATATCTACACTTTCTTTGACCAGATCTTGCCTTGTCGAGTTGGGCACTGCAAAATCCTAATGCTAAAGCCACAATTTTGACCTTTGGAATTGTGCACTAGATAGTATAGGCTAGACCAACTACACACTGTGGAGTTCGACTGCTCAGCCTATCACCTTGGCCTCTAAGATTAGGCAATACGCAGTGTTGGCATTATGATGCGTGTGTTGTACTTGATGGCAACCCTCTCATACAAGATCATCTCACTTGTATACATTCAGAAGATATATCAGATGTGATAGAATGCATGGGTTACCGGACAACAAAAGGGATCAGATGACAGTTCACAAGTAAGCTTTGCCATCAAGTCCAAAGGGGGAGATTGTTGGCATTATGGCTAAAGTGTTGTCCTTGATGGCAACCTATTCAGGTGATGGATCACTGTATAACAGGACAGTAGCAGAGCTTGTGTACAACAGGACAGTAGCAGAGATTGATGATCAGCTATCAAATATTGGAGAAAATAAGAGGTACGCAGGTACACCTTACATAAGGTGTGTACACGCAGGCAAGTGTAACATAAAGTGCGTACATAGCCGCAGTTATCCAGTTCATGGGGTGCGTACCCCCAGTGCACACACTTCAAGACAGTCAAGCGCCCACACATGGGGTTTTCTCATGGTATTTAGCCGTCGGTATTGTATTATCCTGGTTTTGACCCGTGGTGTTGTTTATTTTATTATTATTATTGAGCCCCATGATCCTTGATTTAAGGATGAGCTTGCCTATATAAAGAAGAGGAGATTATTTGGCTTATTCATGTGTTTTTGGGTTGAATATCTTAAGAAGCTAGATCTGAAGTTCTAGTGATGGGTTATGGGAGATGTCTCGATCTAAATAAGGTGAATCTATTGATGGATTGAGATCTCTTCGGCGCATGTTCAGATCTGTAGATCTGACTTTCTGTGGCATACTGGTGGACTGTATTTCAGCCCTAATCAGAGGTACGCAGAGGTGTCGAAGGAGAAGTGCGTGGGTACGCAGAGCAGAAGAAGGCGAGCTACGCAGGTACGCAGAACAGACGAATGATGACTGCGTGGGTACGCAGATCAGAAACAGGAGAACTGCGGGGGTACGCAGAGTAGCGGTGGTTCAGGTGCGTATGCACAGCAACAGTACGCGGCGTGACAGTGTCTTTGGGTGCGTGCCTTTAGTAAAGTACGCGGCGCGATAGAGTATCTGGGTGCGTACTATGCACAACGCAGTAGAAGACTGTCTGCGTATGTACGCAGTGCAGCAGAAGGATCTATGCGGGTGTACGTAGGAGAGAAAAAGCTGAAGTGCGTGGCTACTCAGAATAGATAAAGAAAAACTGCGTACTTGTCTAAAGGCATTTATTGGTTAACTCTTCTTGTTGATATGCATGATCAGATCTGACAGATGGCACAGGTTTAGGGGGAGCATATGTTCTTAATGCATTGTTGGCATTATGGTCCTTGGTGACGATGCTTATGATTCATCTTGCTATGATGATGAGTTATTCACATGATCAGATTGGAGGTTGATTCTCTAATGGTGTTTGCATGGAGTCTTTATTATTCTTGGCACATATATGGATGAGGATTGTTGGCTGGATACATGGATGACTATTCAAAGTTGCATTGCTGAAGATATGATGATGATGAGTTCTTACCTATATGATGATAGGTTGTTTCGTGCATATGTTGATTGATGCAGATCTTCCCTATTGATGATACTTGGTCCATGCATGGCTATGGTGTTTCTCACTTATGACAGAATGACTCTATGCAAAAGGATGTGGACATATCCTGATGATTCATGCACTAATTCAAGTTGCTGATGACATATGCTATGGAGCAGATCATACAATGCTGT
>APFE030335829.1:1049-61730 GCA_000404065.3 Pinus taeda | reverse complement strand
AAATGCAGCAGAATGTAAGTGAAGAACAAGAAAAGGAGATATTCAATCTAAGGCAACAAGTGGAAGAAGGAAGAAAATGAGAAGAAATTTTGAAGAAGCAATGTCTTGAAAAGGATGGGCAACATCAAGTTGAGGTAAATATCTTGAAAGATAAAATTTAAGAACAACCCAGACAGTCAGATCTACAGATCTGAACATGCGCCAAAGAGATCTCAATCCATCAATAGATTCACCTTATTTAGATCGAGACATATCCCATAACCCATCACTAGAACTTCAGATCTAGCTTCTTAAGATATTCAACCCAAAAACACATGAATAAGCCAAATAATCTCCTCTTCTTTATATAGGCAAGCTCATCCTTAAATCAAGGATCATGGGGCTCAATAATAATAATAAAATAAACAACACCACGGGTCAAAACCATGATAATACAATACCGACGGCTAAATACCATGAGAAAACCCCATGTGTGGGCGCTTGACTGTCTTGAAGCGTGTGCACTGGGGGTACGCACCCCATGAACTGGATAACTGCGGCTATGTACGCACTTTATGTTACACTTGCCTGCGTGTACACACCTTATCTAAGGTGTACCTGCGTACCTCTTATTTTCTCCAATATTTGATAGCTGATCATCAATCTCTGCTACTCTCCTGTTGTACACAAGCTCTGCTACTGTCCTGTTGTACAGTGATCCATCACCTGAATAGGTTGCCATCAAGGACAACACTTTAGCCATAATACCAACAACGCAGACTCTCCAAGTCTCTACCCAAGTTGGGACTCCAGATTGCACAGTCCCAAGCCTCAAACTTTATCCTTGGTTGTTGGGACTGCGCAGTGCATAGTCCCCACAATCAGTCAGTCTCCCTTGTTGATAAAAATTATGTAATCCTCCTCTTTAGTTTCTAGGTTTGTTGCTTAATCATTATTTGAAGGTAGATTTTCTTAAGCTAATGTTTTCTTGCCATAAGTGTCATTTTTGTCCCATAGGTACCACACTTATGAAGTAGTTATCTTGAGCAGTCATCATTACCATGCCACCAAATGGATCTACTTCAAAAGAGATCACTCAAAACAATACTAGGGAAGCAGTTGAGAAAACATCAGTAGACTTGCCAATTTATTCAAGCACTCAACTATTTATAGAAAATGGGTCAACATTAACATGGAAACAAGTTAATGAAGATATTTCAGCAAAGAGCCTTGAGGCAGATCTAGAGGACTAATAAGTGTCTCTCAGTATCTGGCAGTCAGGAATACACAAGGCTACATGCAAATATATATCCTTCCCATGTGTAGATGTCATCAGCTGGATAGTCTCACACAATGATGAGAAGACCAGGAAATTAAGTAGTGCCCATAAGAAAAATCTTGCCACCTTTTGGGTAAAATATTATTAGTGCATGTATCACTTGCTCAAGGCAGTGAAGCTCATAGACTCATTCTTCTATGCCACCAACAACTATGTGAACAAGAGATACATTGTCAAAGTATGGGTGAAAGAGGCATCAAAGTTTCGACAGACACCCACCCATTTATACAAGACAAAGTCTCCGAGGAAGGCCTATGAGATCTTGGTTATCTTAGCTTACAAGATCCATGGTCAATAGAGCACCGAGACATAATTAAGTTTACATTTGGTACTCACGACTTTAATCCATATGATCCTCATAAAATTTGCAAAGACTATTGTGCAAGAATTTACTTTCAGTTGTTCAACGAGAAATTTCATTGGCCGGAAGAGGATCCATATAGGAATTGCTACAATGCCTCCAAACTCCATAAGCCAGTCATTTTACTAGGGACTTCATTGGATTCTCCATATACGACAATAATTCTGGAAGAAACAACAACAAAAGGCAACAATCCACTGCAAGACAAGGGAAAGAGAAAGGTTGATGACAGTCTAGAGGGAGAAAAATGCTACAAGATGAAATAAGACCCTATTATCACAAAAGTTTCTTTAGCAGTAGAAGAAAAGAGGAAGCAGAGGATACAAAGATCAAAGTGGAGGAAGAGAGAGAAGTAGAGGTTGTAGGAAGAAAAGTTGAAGTTGTGGGAAGTAGAACAAAAACTGAAGGAAGAACATGAGATGAGGAGGAGAGAGTAAGAAGAGAAGCAAAAGCAGCAACAAGAGAAAACTAAAGGCACAATGAAAGAGGAAACAAATTTAATATAGGCTGAAGAGCAGGAATAGAACTAGCTAGCAGTTGAGGAGGGAGGTGAATAGATGCAGGATTAAGAGCTTGCTCAATAGATTGAGCACCGAATTAAATTAACAGACATGGAGATGAAACAAGAGCCAAAGAATGAATATGTTGATCTAATATCAAGCATACCACAGGTCACCATTCAGTGTCCACCACCTCCAGCAACAGAGCCAACCGCGAGCAAGTAAGGGGATGTTGCTCCTCTTGATAATGATCCGATAATGGATGTATACAATTGATAAGGCTCATCAATAGGTAAATTATATGGGCCTTAACGCCACTTTGCAACTTATTAAAATGAACTTTTCTCACATTTCTTTAAATATTTTATTATGTTTTGCTTAGTGAGAAGGGAAAAGGTGAGATGTTATGTCATGTGGCCTAATGTACATTAATTGCAAGATTTGGAGATGTTTTTGGGTAATTTAATTGCAAGAACTCGAAGTAGACAAGAAATAATATTTTAGGATATTGGATCACCCTCCTTAACTCCTCAATAACTCAAATATTCCTCCACCAGATTTCATCAGCTCAGAGTTACAAGCAGGCGAGCCCACTACAGTCATTGGCAACCAAGCAAGTGATAGTTGAAGACAAGCTAATCTCGAGTTTGGGAGCCAAGCCTCCCTAGATTTAAGGAAGTTGTTGGTAGCTTCATTTGTATAAATAATAAGCCCGAGGACATCATTAGGGTTCAACTCTTTATGGTAGCTGATAGGCCTCTAAATTAGAACTAAATTAAGGGCCATGCCTCTAAATTAAGCATCAATTAAGGCCTATGACCATCCTTCAGCATATTAAACCTCTCTTCTTGCATTAGATAATTTATTTTTAACTTTAATATACTCATTAGGAAGATTTATAAATAATTGGATATTTGTGCCTCATATTATTTATATTTGTGGAATATTATGAGAATATTACGCAAATTATGAAGATTTGGAGGAGGAGATAATTTAGGGACTTGTTCCCTACTACAGGAGGATCAATAATAAATAATAAGTCAACAAGATATTATGGAATTATGACACAGATTGTGGAACTCTAATGATTGAGAAAATCTAAGAATGTGTTCCACTAATCAAGGGATTTTGGTGGGGAAAGCTTCCTCCATTCATGGGGAATGATTCGTAATCATTTTTTATAAGTACCAATTATAATTTTCCTCTAGGGAATGATTTAGAAAATATAGGAATGTGTTACCTCCCATTTAATGCAAATTCCTAGTATTGGGGACGAAATCCACTAATCAAGGGATTTTGGTGGGGAAAGATTCCTCCATTCATGGTATTCTTGATAATTTTGTATAAGTACCAAGTCTAATTTGCGTCTAGGGGATATTTTCATTAGTGTTATTGTGGAGAGAGCTTGTATTTTTGTAGCTCCATTGTATTTTCTTGCAGGGATGTAAGTCTATTGATGAAAATAATGAAGATTGGTGTCATGTTCAACTTCTAAATATTATTCTCCTCCATAGGTCTCTGAGTTTCCCTAGGCTTGGTTATCCCAACAGCCTTAGAGCCCTTTTGTATCATTTTATTTCCTTCTTTTCACTTCTTATTGGCATGCATCTCTAGTTTTTATTTCTTTCTATTTCTGCATTTAGTATTAATTATCTCTTGTTGTAGGATTGAGTTAAATGGTTGATGTAAGTTATTTTGCAAGATCAAATGCACTATTTCATCCTTGTAAAAGCTTTGGAAGTTCATAGTAATTATTTAGATTCTTGGATTAGTCTTGTTATTCCCAAATCTAGATTTTTGGACCTCCTTTTTAGGAAAGAACAATAATTTTTTGCTATTTTTTAGAGAATGGTAACAAGCTTCAATCAAATTGGTTCCACTTGAATTAGATCAAAAAAGCATACTAATTCATAACAAAAATCACCCCAATGAATTTTCACTTGATTTGGTTAGACATTTTTTAGATTTACTAGCTCACTAGTTCTCGAATTTCTAGATTTTTGACTAGTAATGTTTTTTATTTTTCTTGCATGGGTCAATAGAGGTATTTTTGAGTGTTCCACTTGGAATAGGGACCTAAGATATCGCCGTTAATAAAAAAAATTGTCCCATCCAATTTGGATTTGATTTTCTTGGTCATTAAACCCTCACGAATTTCATCATTTCACAAGGAAACTTCTCCAAGCTTTTTGAGCAAATCCATCTAGCTCCCATGTTTGGTTTTGAGTTCTTAAGTAGTCCTAGGAACTTCCTTGCCTCATTCCATCCACCAGCCACCTTCCTTAATATTTCCATCACCTTCAAGGTCCATCATTCTGTTCTCGATTGTATCTTGTAGGTTTTTAGGGGATCTTGTACGTTTTTAGTATATCATGTATGTTTTCCAGTAGTGGCATGTTTTGAGGCTGAATTGAGGGAAAACATCCAAGAAGCCATAGAAGGTCACCTAAGGGTATCCCAAGCCTTCTAACCATATACCATCATCTCCAAGCCACCTGCCACATCACCAAAAGAGATTATCTTTCACACTCTGTTGGGTCCCCATAATACTAGTGATTACCCCATTACTATTGTAGTTGTACCCCTTATTAATATTGTTGTGCTCCTATTTTGCCCATATTGTTACTATTGTGCCCATAGAAGCCCACTATTATTATTATTGTGCACTTACATTATTATTGTTATGTAGGCTCTGATTATGTTATGACCCTTTAGACTCCTATATATAGAAAGGAGGTCTTTTCATTTGTATCATCGAAGATTGTTCATTTATGTAATGTAAAGGAGGTTGCCCCCTCGAAGAGGCTAAATTCTAAGGCGTCGATCTATCTTTTCTATATTTTCTTGAGCTTGTTTCATAACATTTGGTACCAGAGCTTTGGATTCTAGGGTTTCGCTGCTCCAAATAGGTCATCGTGGCATTTTCACTATAACTTTTTTTCTGCGACATTTCAGAAGTTGAAAAAAAAACTGTTTGAGAAGACATCACGATAAATCTCGGGTCGGAATTTCAAAGAATTTTGTGCTATAGTTGCGGAGATATGATCTGAGGATGTTGGTCTTTTTGCAGACTCCTGAATTACATTCCAAACAGGTGACCTGGGGAAAATCGTCATAACTTTTTCTCTGAGAATTGGATTGAAATTTCATAAAAGGGTGCAGAAAGAGGACAACCTGTAGTTTCTTCTATATATTTTTTAGAGCCAGAGGTCAAAATAGTGACTCGTGGAACTTTGTACAAGTTCGCTCTACTGAATTAGTCTATAATCAGGTCATTGTGGGAGATTTGGAATAACTCTTCATTGGAGAATCCAATTGGGGTCAGACTAGTGGCATTATAAAGAGGACACAGAGGGCTAATGCAGGTCGCAATTTCAGAACTGGATGATCCAAATTTACAGAGATACATCAAAGGCAATATCGAGCTCCTACAAGGTGAAAAAAAGTGTTTATATTTTTTAAAATGTTTACTTAAGCTTGGTTTGAAAATTTATTTTGAAGGAATTCAAAGGGCATAGTGAAGCATTATTATTAGTAATTGATGCCCTGAAGAAAGAAAATGGAAACACCTAGTAGGCGACCTGAAAGGCTAAGCATGACTATAAAGAAGAGGAAGAATGCAATGATATATCAAAATTAAGGACAAGTGCACAGTGTCACTTGCACAAAAAGGAAAGAATTAAGATGGATTGTTTAAAGAAAGGTGTAGAGTAGAAATGACATGGAAGCTAAGATGAATGATGTGGAAGCTAAGATGAATGACGTGGAAGCTAAGATGGATGATTTGAAGGTAGATTTGAAAACAGACATGGAATAATTGAAGATAAATATGAATAAGTTGCTACAAGAAAGGGTCACTAAGGGTGAAAGGGTAGTAAAGGAAACTCAAGATGAGAACAAAATAAATGTTAATCATGATTCCATAGACTCTAATGTTGGATCTGATAGAGAGGATTTAATAGATAGGATCATTTACATGCATATTAGTAGAAGATTTGATGTTTTGAATCTGCATGCTTAGGACAACAAGATTGCATGCATGTTAACTTAGAATTATTTTGAAGCAAAGCATCTTAGAAGTTAGTTAGAAAATGGTGTGTTTTAACATTTGATTTCAGTCTCTTTCCTTGTACTTTCTTTCTTGCAATAGGTTAAGGTTCCATTTTGAACATTTCATTTTCTACAATTAGTTTAGGATTTCAATTGAAAACATGCACTCCATTACATCATGACAACAAAGGATGGACACATTGTATGCTACAAATATAGTGCCGATAACTCTTAAGTTTGTACGAACCCCAGGTTGATAGTTAAAGTCAGTAGCCTTGGGAGTTGCAACATTCTTGTTGTGGTACCAAGGCTCATCAGTTTTTGGTGCCGTTGTCGGGGAGGTGTCAAAGTATGCATTGTTTTCTTCCCTAGTTGATTAATTTATTTTCACTTTTTTCAAAAACAATATATTTTCATTAGGCATATTTAATTTCAAAAGTAGAAAACTGCATTGCATTATAATATTCGTCCAATCATAAAAGAAAAAACAAAATTTCTCCAACACCAACCCACCCCCCATTTGATCACATGGTGCAGTAAGAGCCACATCGCCATTCATTTTTTAGGTATAAGAAGAATATGGAAAATAATGAAGAAGAAATGGATGGAGATGATGACAATGAGGAAGGTCCTCTCAGATTTCCCATTCAAGATACTGATGCTAATGTGCACATGAAGAAAATCCCTCTATCTTTTCTTCCAAAAATTCATGGTCTAAGCTCAAAGGATCCAAAAACCTTTCTCTTTGAATTTGAAATTGTTTTTAGATCTTATGGTTACTTATTAAAAACTCAAAAACTGATATTGTTTCTAGAAACTTTGAAGAATAGAGCTCTTAAATGGTTCATGAATTTTGGGACTAATGTAATAAGATCATGGAATGATATGCAAAACATATTTATAGAAAAATATAAAGATGATGATCATAAAGAAGAAATCTTTAGAATGAATCAAAGAGAAGATGAGAGCCTTGAGGATCTAATAGAGAGGATCATGTACAATGTTAAGAGGGGAAAACTACATCATTTAGGATCCGACACACTAAAAACTCTCCTAAACAATTATGGATGAGTGGATTGATCTCCTTAATCTTATGAGTAGAGGTGACGTATATCAATTATCATTTGAGGAAATTTGTGAAACATGAAAACACATATCAAGTGGAAAAGAAAAAGTAGGTAAATCAGCGTCAAGATTGGTCAATCAAGCTAAACTTGGAAATTTGTTTGATGACTTTAAAAAAGAAATTCTTAGGAATTTAACCAAACAAGTAGAAATGTTAAGAATACAAAATGAGAAAAAGTAAGATGTTTGTGTTTTCCATGTAGAATCACATGATGTTAGATGTTGCTCCTCATTACCAAGGTTGAAGGAAGTTCACTAAGAAGACAATGGAGTAAGTCAATTGTCAATGCAACAATGTTATGTAGCTCCAAGAGGACCATGGAAGCCTATTTAACATAGTATGATGCAAGAGCCGAATTCACAATTTCATGGTTATGCATATCCACCTAAAAGTAATTGGAACACACCCTTTCCTTGACAACATGGGCCATATCAACCCTAAAACCAATCTTGGCAACAAGGTTGGCAAGGAACTTGTGGGAGCCATCCACAATCTCCTCAATATTTTCCTCAATATCCTCCATACACAACTCCATGTTATCCCTACCATTCACCTCCACCACAACCACAACCCAATCCACATCCATATCAAATATACACTCCCACTCAACTACCTATACCACCATTCCCAAACCCACAAATTGAAGTAGCTCAGCCCACTCACAGTGCTGAGGTACAACACTTCCAAATATGTCCTCTTGAGATCAATGGTATTCACGATAGCTTAGGAAGAGTATTGCAAAAAAGAGATTCTATTAATACCATTGAAGGACTACATCCAGAAGAAGAAGATTCGAAAGAGAAGATCAAAGAACCATGGGCTGCAATTGATAAAGAAAAAACATCAAAATCAGAGATTGAAAAATCTCCCTCATGGTTACCATAAAATCCTCCATATATTCAAGAGAGAAACAAGCAAAAAGAGGAAGATTTGAAGGTTGTGGTAGAATAAGACATGAAGAATGATTGGGATCAAGAAAAGGACTAGGCACATCACAACTATATTGAAATATGCTTCTAGACAGTCATTAAGTTGTAGCAATACCCTCTTCTTCAAATGTGTTTTATATCATCAAGGTCAAATCATTTGATCTCTCAAATGTAGGTACATGTCAAAGCATACATTTCAAGCCTCCATGTCATTTTCTTTCTCATCTTGATGTGCACATGGCTTCATCGGAAGTATTCTTATACTTGAAAGTGATTTTGTTTTTCAAGTAGAGTAGGGTAGACGAAAAGAAAAAAGAGAAAAACAAATATCAGGTGAAAACCTCCTTAGAGGTGCCTAAGATTGGATCATTGATTGAAAACCTCCATGAGGCAATCAATAGGTAGGAAAAAACAAAAAAAGGGAAAAAAGAAAATATTCTAAGTGAAAACCTCCTTTGAGGTGTCTAGGCAAACCTACTAGTTGAAAACCTTATTCAGGTGGCTAGTAGGCCTAGAAGAAAAAAGAGAAAAATAAATAAAATAAATCCTCTTTCCATGCATCTCTTTGATGAATGCATGTACTCTCCAACATCTACAAGCAACAAAAACAAGTTTGTACCAAAAGGAAAATTGGTCTAGCATAGTCAAAAGAAGTCAAATTTTCACTTTCTCCTCCTTTTCGCAAATGCTCCAACAAGGCCAAGGCCATGCCAATCCATCATCCTCATATATTTTCCCCATCCACCCATCATGTTCAAGCTTCTACCATTCAATTTTCTTGTTGTCCTAAAAAACTATAGGATGCTATGTTTTACTACATGATACAAAAATACACAGAGCAGAAATTGTTTTTGCCATAACTTGAAAACCATGCATCCATTTACAAATTTGTTTGAGGGGGATATGCTTATGGATGATGGTGACATCCTCAAGAAATTTCAGCAAATTCTAGTGCGAAGTTCTCGAGAAATTAGTCTCCATCACATACAACCATTTTTTCATGTTCTCAATATCTGTGCATCCATTTAAAAATCTGTTTCATGGGGAGATGCATATGGATGATGGTAACATGCCCAAGAAATTTCAGCAAATTCCAGTGCACGGTTTCCAAGAAATCGACCTCCATTAGCTTCAACCATTTTTATTTTTTCTCAAGATCTGCACATCCATTGACCAATTTTTTTTTTTTATGGGGAGGTGGATAATGATGATGGCAACATGCTCAGAAAGTTTCAGGTCAATCCATTCTACCATTTGGGAGATATGGACAAAACAATTCATTGTCCTGAAAACCTATAGGATTCCCTGAGATCCTATAGGATATAGAACAACACCTACAAGATTGCCAATGAGCAGGTTTAAAAGGGAAAAACAAAGGTTGGTTTCATCAAGAAGTGTAGAGGAGGGGGATTTAAGAAGAGGTAAACCACTAGCACAGTGAGGATTCATTGATATCACAATCTAGCACCTGTACATCAAGGAACAACATCAGAAAGAAAAAAAAGAAGAAGAAAAAAAACACATGCAATAAATACAAGCAAGGATTTCACTATCCAACAAAGAGCATCTATAGGAAGACCATCAGGTAGGTACAAGTATGCAATATTATTTACCTCTTCTCTTGGGCATATTATAGTTAGAAATTTGTTGTCAATGCATGAGAGATGAGGTTTTAGAAGCTAGGGATGGGCCAGCAGTCTCAGCCGCCTTCAACTAGTTAATTACAGCTCACTCCTTCACTCATGTGATGTTGAAAAGTGAAATCATGAAGGGTGATGATGTCAAGTAATAATGACATCATTTAAAAGAAGAACTTTTTGCAAAGGCCAAGTCACCACAACACTCCAAGCCCTCCATCCACTCCATATTCACTATCTATTCATCATTCATCTATTCCATTTAATTCTTGAAAAAAGACAAATAGAGCATCCTCTCCATTTGCATAGACCTACACTACTCCCTCTGAGCCCTACCATCATCATCCAATCCCTCTTCATCATTTCTCATCACTCCCATATAGTTAGAAGACTCTTAAGGAAGAAGAAATGACTAGTACAGGAAGGAAGAATGTTGCTACAAGAAGGAAGAAATGAAAAAAATGTGCTAAAACCCAAAATGATAGTGCCTAAGAGAGACCTAATCAAAACAGAGAACTCCAAGGCCATTAATAAATCATCTAGGCCACAAGGGAGAAGGAGAAGGCAACAAAAGGAAATGAGGCATCCACAATCAAAACAGAACTCAAATGGCACTAATGAAAAGAGGCTTTCCAAGAGGTCTCTAATCTCTTTCTAGCTTTTGTCCAAAACCTAAAAGATGTTATAGAAATGAGAGAAAGTCATGAGATTCAAGTTGAGAGCCTATTCAAGGCTCAGACTACCATTTATGCTAAAAAATAGTTTCTTGTAGTTTTAACAGGGTTTCCTATAGGTTTTCTATAGTTATGACAAGAATTACTATAGGATGTCCTAGTTCTCATCTAAAGGCAGTTTGAAGGTGTCAGAGGTGTCCAAATGGTGGAACAAGGTAGCAAAAGATTGATAAGGATATGGAAGAACTTGCTAAACTGATAAATATTCAAGAAATCATCTTTAATAAGTGCAAGAAAGCAAGCTAATGGTCTCAAGAAACAATGTTTTTTCTTTGCACAAATTTGTTTTTGGGCTTGTCCTTGCAGAACTTACAACCAAGATTCTTAATGCATAAGAGAGAGGTCACCATGGCCTTGAATGAGGAACAATGAGGTAACTAAGTTTCTCAGAGGATGAGCAACACTTTCAACAGGAGCATATGATGGGCCTCTAAATTAGACACAAAATAAGGGCCATGCCTCTAAATTGAACAATCAATTAAGATTTATGACCCTCCTTTAGCACATTATACCTCTCTTTTTGCATTAGATAATTTATTTTAAACTTTAATATATTCATTAGGAAGGTTTATGAATAATTGGATATTTGTGCCTAATATTATTTATTTTTGTGGAATATTATGAGAATATTGGCCAGATTATGAAGATTCGGAGGAGGAGATAATTTAGGGAGTTGTTCCCTACTACAAGAGGATCAATAATAAATAATAAATCAACAAGATACTATGGAATTATGACAAAGATTGTGGAACTCCAATGATTGAGAAAATCTAGGAATGTGTTCCACTAATCAAGGGACCAGATCCACTAATCAAGGGACCAAATCCACAAATAAAGGGATTTTGGTGGGGAAATATTCCTCCATTCATGGGGAATTATTCCTAATCATTTTATGTAAGTACCAACTTGAATTTTCCTCTACAGAATGATTGAGAAACTCAGGAATGTGTTCCCTCCCATTTAATGCAAATTCCTAGTATTGGGGACCAGATCCGCTAATCAAGGTATTTTGGTGGGGAAAGCTTCCTCCATTCATGGGTAGTGATTATTAATCATTTGGTATAAGTACCAAGTTGAATTTTACTCTAGGGGAGATTTTCATTAGTGTTATTGTGGAGAGAGCTTGTATTTTGCAGCTCCATTGTATTTTCTTGTGGGGATGTAATTCTATTGATGAAAATAATGAAGATTTGTGTTATGTTCAACTTCTAAATATTTTTCTCCTCCATAGGTCTCTAAGTTTCCTTGCGCTTGGCCATCCTAGGAGCCTCAGATATCTTTTGTATCATTTAATTTCCTTCTTTTCACTTTTTATTCACATGCATCTCTAGTTTTTATTTCTTTCTATTTTTGCATTTAGTATTAATGATTTATTGTTGTATGATTGAGTCAAATGGTTGATGTAAGTTCTTTTGCAGGATCACAAGCACTATTTCATCCTTGGAAAAGCTTTGAAAGTTCATAGTAATAATTGAGCTTCTTGGATTAGTCTTTTTATTCCCAAATCTAGATTGTTGGACCTCCTTTTTAGTGAAGAACAATGAATTTATGTTATTTTTTAGAGCATGATAACAAGCTTCAATCGAGTTGGTTCCACTTGCACTAGATGAAAAAAAATTCTAGTTCATAAAAAATACTACCCCATTGCATTTTCACTTGATTCTGTTAGGCGTTTGTTAGATTTAATAACTCACTAGTTCTCGAATTTCTAGATTTTTGACTAGTAATGTTTTTTATTTTTTTTGCATGGGTTAACAGAGGTCTTTTTAAGTGATTTCACTTGGAATAAGGACCTATGACATCCTAGTTAATAATAAAAAATTTCCCATTGAATTTGGATTTGATTTTCTTGTTCATTAAACCCTTACCAATTTCATCATTTCACAAGGAAACTTCTCCAAGCGTTTTGAGCAAATCCATCCATCTCCCAACTTTGGTTTTGAATTTTGAAGTGGTACTAGGCACTCCCTTGCCTCATTCCATCCACCAACCACCTTCCCTAAGCTTTCCATCATCTTCAACATCCATTCCTTCTCTCTCGTCTGTATCATGTAGGTTTTAAGGGGATCCTATAGGTTTTTAGTACATCATGTAGGTTTCCCTATAGTGGCCTCTTTTGAGGCCGAATTGAGGAAAAACCTCCAGGAAGCCACACAAAGGTCACTTAAGCATCTCCCAAGCCTTCCAAACATCCACCATAATCTGCAAGCCACTTGTCACATCACCAAAATAGATTAGATTTCACACTCTCATTTGAAAAAAGACAAAATTTAAGAAAAACAAAATTATTTTATTCATTTGCATGCACAACAGTAGAAGGTTTGATGGTTTGAATAGGCATGCTCAGGATAGTAGGATTGCATACATGTTAACTTATAATTCTTTTGAAGAAAACCCTCTTAGAATTTAGTTAGAAAATGGTGTGTTTTATCATTTGATTTTAGTCTCTTTCCTTGTAATTTTTTTCTTGCAATAGGTTAAGGTTCCATTTTGAAATTTCATTTTCTACAATTGGTTTAGGATTTGACATTAGTACATGCACTCCATTACATCATGAAAAAAAAGGAATGACACCTTGTATGCTGCACATATTGTGATGATACCTCTTAAGTTTGTATGAACCCTAGATTGATATTCAAGTCAGTGGCCTTGGGAGTTGTAGCATTCTTGTTGCAATATCGATGTTCATCAGTAGCCAAGAGGCATTTCAAAGCTAAGACATTGTGACTGATTACTCTTATGTACTTTTAACACTTTCATGAGAATGGGAAGCATTTCCTTGGTAAAGGACTGAATTGACTCATAGGGTTGAAGCTCTTGAGTTAGGGCCAAACCCTAGCAATAGATTTTCCTCCTTTTGTGTATGTATGCTTAGATTACATTCATAGTTACTTGTTGAAGTTATTTCTACTTTATTTTATTTATAAGTAATTGAATGATTGTTTAGTTTTGCTTCCATTAGCTAAAAAGGTAGATCAGTGGTACAATAGTGAAAGTGAATACTTCAAAAAAGATTGTGATAGTGGCCTCTTCCTTGCCTCCCTCATATGATCATGCTTTGAGGGCCCCACTCTCACAACCCCAAAAAAATATTTGTCTGTTTAGATCATTGCATGGCTAGGGTTCTTGATTGATTAGGTTAATGTCTACAATTCCTTATAAGTACCTGCAATTGTCATTTTGTTTTCTTGAAGTTGTTGTAGTCTAGAAAGCATTTTATTTCACAGATTTTGCCATTAACCATCAATAACTTTTTTTTTCCTAAATTCTACTCATAGTTTCCATATTTAAATGAATTTATGCATAAATGAAGGAAATAATGTCTATTGTTGCAGGATTTTCTGATCTGGAGGGAGAAATCATTTCACAAGCCTCCTTGAAGTCTTCTTAACCCATACTACCAAAGTCTACCAACCTCTCCAAATTTTTGTTTCCTAGCAAAGTGGACATATCCCTTGAGTAAATCCAACTATCTTGAAGATTTGGGCTGAGCCTTGGGTAATGTACACCTCCTCTATGCCTTATCCCACCATCAAACACATTTCCCACACTTTATTCCACCTCTCCTACCTTCCTATAACTTTCACCTTGCTTCCTGTAGTAGGACATCCTATACTACTACAAGAAACCTTGTAGTAACCTGTTTTAAGCATGAATTGAGCATAAATGATTATCAAAGCTTAGGTTAGGCCTCCACTTGGCTTCCATACCTTTGGTACCATTTTGGACCTGCTTCCCTGTTAGGCCGCTATACTACTAGTGTAACCCCTTATTGTTATTAGTACAACCCCCTTATTATATTAATGTACCCATGTAGTGCCCATATTTTTGCTATTGTGCCCCATAGAAGTCCACTATTGTTATTATTGTGCCCTTACGTTATTATTGTTATGTCAGCTCTGATTACATTATGACCCCTTAAACTCCTATATATAGAAAGGAGGTATTTTCATTTGTATCATCCAATAATTGTTCATTTGTATAATGTAAAGGAGGTTTCCCCCTTGAAGAGGCTGAACCTAAGGCATTCAACTATCTTTTCTATCTTTTTGTGAGCTGGTTTCATAACATTTGGTATTAGAGCTTTGGATTCTAGGGTTTCGCTACTCTAAACAGGTCATCATGGCATTTGTGCTACAACTTTTTCTCTGCGATGTTTTGAAGGATAAAAAAAAACCCATTTGGGTTGAAATCGTTTTGAACCTCGGTTATGAAATTTAGAGCTTTTCACACTATATTTATAGAGATATGATCTAAGGAAGTTGGCCTTTTTGTAGACTCCCGAATTTCATTCCAAATAGGTGACCTGGGAAAAATCATCATAACTTCTGTTTTGAGCATCAGATTGAAATTTCATAAGAAGTGGTAGAAATAGAACATACTATAGTTTCTTGTGTACATTTTTCAGACCCGAAGATCAAAACAGTGACACATGGCACATCATACAAGTTCGCTTTAATGAACTATTCTATAATCAGGTTACCATGGGAGATTTGGCATAACTCTTCCTTGGAGAATCCAATTTGGATCAGACTGACGACATTGGAAAGACAACGCACAGGGCTATTGCAAGTCAAAATTTCAAAACTGGAAGAGCTGAAATTATAGAGTTATAGTCATTTCAATATCAAGCTCCTAAAATCAAGAAAAGGTGATATGATGAAGTTTGATGGCAAGGATCCGGTAAATTGGATACATCAAATGGAGCAATATTTTGATCTACATGGTGTACCAATGTTACAAAATGTATGTATTGCATCTTCATATTTAGAACTAGATCAATTTTTATGGTATAAAGGGCCTTGTTCTCACAAACAACTTGTTACGTGGTCAATTTTCATGGAGGAAATGATAATAGATTATGAGGATAGAAAGAGAAACACCTTCTTTAGAGCAACACCACAACAATTGGAAAGAGTAAAAGGGCTTTGTTACATAGTGGAAAGTAAAATTATGGCAACAAGGAAGTCTATTCCTCACAACTATAAAGATGGAAGTGTTGTTTCTCCTAGCCTTCCACAGCCTACATGGGTTACACCACAACAATTGGAAGAAAAAAGAGAAAAAGGGCTTCGTTACAATTGTGATAGAAAATGCACTAAAGGTCATAAGTGTGCTGAGAAGAAATTATTTTACATAGAGTATGAAAAGGAGGAAGAAAAGGGTCAAGAATCATCAAAAGAAGAGGATATACACCAGGACCTAACCCTAGAGGAAGAAGAAATGAATCATACCATATCTTGTAAAGCATTGGCAAGAATTACCAGTCCTCAAAATCTCAAGATAGAAGGATATATGAAGAAGAAAAAGGTGCAAGAAGTGAAAGATCACATCGAGAAATAAGAAATGAATACAACCATATCTTTTAATTCATTGGTCAGAATTACCACTCCTCAAACTATCAATATAGAAGGACATATCAAGAAGAAAAATGTTCAAGAAGTGAAAGATCACATCGAGCATTAAGAAATCAATACGACCATATCTTGTAAAGGATTGGAAGAAATTACCACTCCACAAACTCTAAAGATATAAGGACATATCAAGAAGAAAAATGTTCAAGCAGTGAAAGATCGCATGAAGCATCAACAACAAGTTCTCCAACTTTTAAAGGATAATGCCACTTTGGTGCAAAATCGAATGAAACAACAGGTAGATCGACATCATAGTGAAAGATGTTTTGATGTAGGTGATTGGGTATCTTTACTACTACATCTCAAGCAAGCTATTTATGAGAAGGAAATGTTGGCAATACTACATGCACTTAAGAAATGGCGGCCTTATCGAATGGGAAGACACTTCAAGGTAAAAATGGATCATGATAGTCTTAAATAATTTTTAGAAAAACTATTATCATTAGAAGAAAAAAACAAATGTGTCACAAATATGTTGGGTTATGACTTTGACATCATCTATAGAAAGTGGAAGCAAATTTTTTTTGCAGCTGCACTCTCAAGAAAGGATGAGGATGTGGAAGCATTGTTTTGTGCTATTTCTATTATCCAACTAGATTGGATAAACGAAGAAACGGATGAATGGAAGAAGGATGAAGAACTATGGCCACTTATTCAAAAGTTGCGAAAGTTCCCAATTCAAACAATACTGCCAAAAATTGAAGAGGAAGGAAGAATCATATTCAAACTGGGAGCAGTCACAGAAACAAGAACCCGACAGCTAAAAAATCGACCAATTTTAGAGTATCTCATTGTCGAGTAGTAAAAAGGGTCCTTTTCACCTCTATTTACCCTACATTAATTATCAATCCAGGTACGATTTTTTATCTGAAAGAGTGTACTCGAGGCAGTCATTTGTCAGAGTAATGCTAGTAGTATAGTGCTTCTGCAAAAGTAACTAAATGCTGAAAACAAATTTCTAAATGTAATGACAAGAACTGGAAATGATTGTAACTAAATCATTTAATGAATAGACTACATTACTTCATCAGTCAAGGGTTCAGTAATAATAACTCTTCCCTTTGTAAACTGATGTAATTAAAAAGCAATCAAAGAAAAGATCATCAACCTAGAAACTTTACACAATAGTCAATGTTCACTACATTTTCAGATCGTTATGTTGACACCAAAGCAATGATAGTTCAAATAACAGGAAAAGGAAGAGAAACTAATCTATTTAACAAGATTGAACAACGAGTCTTTAATCTACATAAATGAATGGGACAATAAGCATAATCTACAGGAATTAAGCAACAATATTTTTCTCAGAAATGATTCAAACAGTAAACGGAAATGGAACAACAAACTAAAGTGAAGTATTGAAATATTAAATAGCAACCTTAATCAAATGTAAATACACAAAAAAACAAATAGAGTATTACACACAATACTTCTATATTGAAAGAAACAGTAATCTAAGTTTCGGTACAACAGTTATTAATCATGGTTATGAAGAAACAACAATTGTGATCACAGTGGAACAACAATCCCAAATGAACGGTAATCACATTTGAAGTAAACCATAGATAAATAGATAATAATATTGATTTATGAATACACAAAACTACTATTCTGTAAACGAACAATAATGGCAATCTGGAAGGAACAACAATGTTATATGATAATATCAGTTCATTAAAGGAACAAAAATACGATATAACTTTAGAACGAGTAGTATAACATTCCTGTGTAGAGAATAACCTTACTATTAAAATAGGAATGAAATGTAACAGAGATAATACATGAAATAATAAAGAACAACGGATTACTGAACAAAGAGAATAAGAGAGATCAAACCACACGCAACTTAGAATCAGAGAACAATGGTACAGGAGCAAGTGATCCACCAGGGCGGGCCGTCCAGAATCAAAGACAGAACAACAACTAGAGTTTATATATTAAGCATAAAAACACAGTTACAACAATCGGTCTTTTAAAGGGATTCGATGATCAATGTTTCAGTTACAATAGTGAATTTCACAAAAACAACAATAGTCCATCCCTTGGGCTAGCAATGTTGTCCCTTCTTATAGCGGCCGAGCAGAGACATCAACGATACAAAGAATCTTTACGGTTGTAATCCCTTAGGATCGAAGGATCCTAAGGGATTCACCACATTGTTAGCTCTCAGTTATCTTCTTGTTCTCCTGCATCGATTTGGTATCTCCTCTTCCTTTTCCTTGCTTATACACTCCAATCTGGATTTCCTCATTTGGATGTGGTTCCCTGTCAAAGGGGCAACATTTAACTTTGTCTTGTCTTTTCCTTTGGAATGGTGATCTTCCATTTCCTTCTTTTTCTGCATAGGAAAAGGTAATTATTAGTCAGTTCATGTTGCTCATAAATCCTCTAAAATTTATCATAATCTTTCACCACATGCACATTTCATAATGCAAGGAAGTTATGAATTTAAGGAAAAGATGACAAGATAAGTGGTAATTACATACCTTCTCCAGTGCTCACTCAACACACCCCCCTACTTACCCTTTTTCACGCCCTCCTGAAAACATTGTAATTGACATGCAAGGAAGTTAGGGAATAGGTTGGAGAGGGGATATCATGAGGTTGTCTACAACCATGATGGATACCTAAGAATTCAAAAAAATGTCCTATCTGACTTTTAGGCATTTCATATAAGGCTTGATATGCTGGTGCAGGGTGTCAAATAATTGGACTTCTGAACCTACAGCCTAACCAAGATGGGCCTTCTCTCAAAATGTGGTCACCGTAGGTACCGAAGCGGTCAGTAGCTAGCTCAAAGTTCTCATAATTGAATGGTTCTCGGTTTTGGATGTTTGGATTAGAAGTCTAGTATCGAGATTCGGCTACTGCTATGGCAAGGTCTTTGATGGTAAAGAAGTATTCTATCCCTTGCCAGATGACTATTGTATGAATAGGTCCCAATGCTTCGGTCACTCCCTGAGTTCTCATTAGGCTCCTATGTTTATTCCATAATATTGTTGTGGGTCTCTAGGTTCAGCTCTCACCCATAAATCTAATCCATTCTCTTGTCTTTAAAAGACATTGTAGGCTTTAAGCTAATTTATTTGATTAACACCAAAAGAAATGAATACCTACAGTTGGACATCGCCCACAAAAGGGCTAGGGTAATAATATGTTTCTCCATCTAATACAAGATTGCACAAATAGAATTCACATAACAGTCACTGGACTTTCTCCTCGTAATGCTTACAACAGTTTATGAAGTCATCAATGGTTTTTATCTCTATAGGTACTCCTGCTTTGACAACTTTAATTTTCAATTGTAAATATCTTTCCATTAAAAACAAAGCATAGTTCCTAGCAGGTGCCCTACATGCTAGAACGTCAGTGTACAGAGAGCATAAGGTATCCATTTGTTTGATGACTATGTCTAGTCTATGACTTACCTTTTTTACTCTTTCTTATGCCTTTCACCATCCTTCAAAGGCCTAGCTTTCAGATATGTTAACGTTCCTTAGCTGATGATGTAATTTCTCATATTTTTCTCAAGGGACAATCTGCTCTGTAAGTTTCTCTATTGTTTTTGGGGCTTGTGCCAAATCCTTTTGCAGAGTTACTATCCTTTCGTCATTATCCAACATAATAATTGTAGGCGGGAGATCTACTTGGATCTTCTTATCACAGCATCTCATCTTTATGATCCGAGTTTCCTTAGAGGACGGTGCCTCTATCTGAATTTCCTTGTCATAGGTGAATACGTTCTATGTTTGTACTTTGACATGGACAACAACCAGATGTTGTTCCTTTCGGTTTTGAATGGCAGGGTGGACTTAAGTCCTCTTGATCTTTTCCTTAAGGGGTTTTGTCTGAGTGGTTGCATGCTTTAACACATAGGTTCCTTTTGACTTCTTCCCCATTTTCAAAACCCTTATCTGTTGTCAAACTTTCTTGATCACGTTAAGCAGTCTTTGTTGTTCCTTTCACAATCTTTTAATTTCCTCTGTTTTCTTGGAAGGAGCAGTCGTTCGTTTACTAGGGCCTGGGCTTTGTACCTCAAGTGTTGTGCCTTCGTCTTGGCCAATTTCCTTATTTTCTTCTTGGGGTTCTTCTTTAGTGCTATGTTGATCTGGTTGTTCAGGGGTAGAAACCCTATCTTGCTCTGCAGTTTCCTGAGCAGCTTCTTCCTCTACCTCCTCTTCATCGTGAAATTCTTCTAGTGTATTGTGACTAGGAACATATTGTTCCTCTTCTTCATTCTTGTCACTCTTCTTCCTAGATACACTCTCGTCATGATCAGAGTGATCCTCTTCTCCTTCCTCTTTGTCAAACAGTTCTTCGGATGCACTTTTATCATACGCAGAGTGCTCTTGCAGTCCTTCTTCCTCATCACACAGTTCCTCGGGTGCAATTTTGTCATGAACAGAGTGCTCCTGCAGTCCTTCTTCGATGTGGGGGTTAAGTGGGCTATGAGCTTGAGAATATTCACCAATATTGGCCAGAATCTAGGCCAACTCATCTTCTTGTAGTGGGTTTTGCAGTGGACTTCCACTGTGTTGCTCTGCTTCCTCTTTCTCCTAACCAGATTACTTAGTCTCTTCATCCAGTTCTCCTTCATCATTTTCCTCAAATTCTTTTTCTTTCTCCCCACCTTCCAATTCTGGGGGTTCTTCATCTCCTGAATCATGTATCTCCATAGGATGACTACTATCTTCCTGGAAATTTCTCAACATTCCCCTAATCCTTGCCAGTCTAACATATTTTCCTCATTTCAGTGGTCTGCTCGATGTACATGCAACATGTTTTTGTTTTGGGGCTGGCAAAGCCAATCCCCTGTCTATTGTGAAAATTAGTTCCTCCTAACTGTTGTGTTGTTGGGCAAGACTGTGGCTGACTATCAGTCGTATTAAACCATGGTGGCTTACTACTGACTCTAGATGGTGGGATTTCTTCATACTTCAGGCAACATCGTGTAATAAAGAATTTTAAAACACAAGAAAATTCACAGTGCATTTTTTCTTTAAGACAGCTAAAAGCTTAAGATGGCATGGTATTACCACGTCTTTCTTGTTGTCACAAGTGATGTAGCTCTGGATAATTCTCACCAATTCTGCCCATGGCTCTCCCAATGTTGCCAGTAAAACTCCCTTCCCTTTTATAGTCAGGTTTTTCCCTTCATCCTAGAAGATTTTCATGGCATATAGTAGTCTAACCTTTTTTAGACTCCACTCAGGTCCAGTGGCTAACAGTCCCAAAACTTCTGCAATTATATTATCGGTGACTGCTATCTCTCTCCCTCTCACCATGGAATGATGTTCTTGCAAGTTCTATAGAAACTCAATTGTCATCGTCGCGTTGGACTATTGTAGATGGTTAAGGTAAACTAACCATCCTGCCCTCACTAGGATCTCTCATGTAGCATCAGAGACCATCAACACCTGTGGCTCATTGCAAATTGATCTTCCTCCCATGCTTAGCACACTATAAGAAAACACAGAGATGACAATGGAACAATAGGCTATTCAAATTTTTAACTCACTGTTAGCAAACACAAAGAAGATGACGGAATAGCAAGTTGTTTGAATTTCAATCTTATTGCTAATTTTTGAAGAGGAAAACATGGAAATAACTTCAGAACATCAAGCCATGTATATTGGGAAACCAAATACCATTAAGCATTGCTATTCCTGAGTCATTAATTCTTCTGAATGATGAGCTGACACATATGTCAGCGAATTATGGGGGTCACCTACGCTCCCCCACAATATGATAGGCCATCTACGACTGTCAAATGAAGGAGCAGCGTGCTATATTGCCATAGTACAGAGTCATAAAGGAACAAAATATACAAAAATGCCATGTTTACAACAACGAGGGGATTCCTGAAATCGAGGCGTATAATAGAATCGCTTAATAAATAAGGAAATGTTGTGATATGATGTGAGAATTGGAGGATAGGACAACTGGCATGCATAAAAGGTCTTAAGGAGTCATTATCGACTTTTACCGTCAAAAGTGATTTGCAATTAATTTTCATGTATCAAAGGTTTGAAAAGGCTATATACATAATCTCATTTGAACCAAATATAAAGATATAAGAAGAATGGTTTTATAATTGCTATTGGTGTATAGGAAATATTACTTCAATACCATCAAGAGAGCTCTGTTGCCCACAAGTGTCCATAACCTTGACAGAGTTGTTTATTTCACCCTTGGAACCATACTCGTTTCTGTATGCTTAGGAAAGTGCTGTGCAGTGTCAAAATGGAGGCCATTATGATGGCTTGGTAACTAGATGAATCACAATTCCATTCACCAAGAAGTAGTGAAAGGTGGGCAGGTCGGCTCATGATGAGACCTCTTGTTCCAAGGACATTTTATTTTTCTAATGTGCCTCTTGGATCATATCCCTAGTGTGGTGGCCATAGTGGGAATGCCACTTCACTTTCTTCCTTATGATCATGGTAGGTTTGCTCTTGATAAGACCCCCTATCCTTCATTTGAAAAATCATGTTAGCAATCATTTAATTTGTTTATATAGCACTTTTCCTATTTATATATAGAGGGTGGTTCAACACTCCTTAAAAGTAGGGATGGTGGAAGAAGTCTTGACATCTCAATCGAGAAAAATATACCCTTATTCTTATTTAATAATAATGATCAAAGAGAATTGTGGGGATTTAGGAGGAACCATCAAGATAAAAATAATCCATCATATCAGTGTTAGTGAAATAATGACAGCAAGGTGATCAATAGTTGTGTCCTTTCCTCATTTCTTCCATCAATTCAAAGAAATTTCTTCTAAAGATAATGATTTTTATGTAACTTGCTGATTTCAGTATCCTCTAGCTTTTGTATTATTGCATAAATGTATAGTTGTGCTTTAAATGACCATGACTCACAAAAATGGTCTAAATGGTAAAACACACAAAGAAGAAAATGCACTCTAAAAAATTTGTTCTCAAGATAGAACAACTACTGTACACAAAACCATAAGCCAAAAGAAAAACATGCTAGAAAATGTTGTTTATTGAAGGGAACAATAGTTATCCCTTAATTGGAATAGCAAAGAAAACAAGCACAAACAAAAAGATGCAAAAATTTTGTTCCTTCGGAGGGGAACAACAGAAAAATGAAAGTGCTATTCCTTCGGAAAGGAACAACAGAAAAATGAAAATGTTGTTCATTTGGAAAGGAACAACAGAAAGCGAATGTGTTATTCCTTCGAAACGAAGCAGTGGAAAATGAAAGTCTTGTTCCTTCGGAAAGGAACAACAAAAACACACAAGTGTTGTCCCTTCAGAAAGGAACAACAAAACATAAAAGGTAAAAGTGTTTTTCCTTTAGAAAGGAACATCAGAAAGGCAGAAGTGTTGTTCCTTCGAAAAGGAACAACAAAAATGTAGAAATGTTGTTCCTTCCGAAAGGAACAACAAAACGTGAAAGTGTTGTTCCTTTGGAAAGGAATAGAAAAACATGAAAGTGTTATTCCTTTGAAAAGGAACAACAAAATGGAAGAAATGTTGTGCCTTCAGAAAGGAATGGAAAAATGCAAAAATGTTATTCCTTCATAAAGGAACAACAAATGACGGAAATGCTATTCCTTCGGAAAGGAACAGTAGAATGCAAAAGTGTTGTTCCTTCGAAAAGGAACAACAAAATGGTGGAAATGTTGTTCCTTTGGAAAGGAACAATAGAATGCAAAAGTTATGTTCCTTCAAAAAGGAACAACAAAATATTGAAAATGCTATTCCATTCGAAAGGAACAACAAAATGCAAAAGTCGCAGAAATGCAGAAATCTATACAGAAAGTAATTTACACAAACAAAATAATTATGTACAAAATTTAAAAGAAATAAGATAACTTAATGAACTAAAGGTGAGGAAGATCTCTCTTCCTTAACCAGAATCTGCATGTAGAAGTCTTCGCGGAGTTGCTAGTAGAAGGATTCCCAAGTAAGTGGTTTGCAGTACAATCGAACTCGGTCGCCATTTTCCTTAAAGGTATTTCCAGATCCATCGGTGGTGGTTAAAGTAATGGTGCCATTATCATCTACCTTCTGGATTTCGTATGGTCCCAGCCAACGAGTCTGAATTTTCCCCGGAAAATCCTGAAACTTGTAATCGTATAGGAGCACCCAATCTCCTTCGCAGAAGGCTTTCCTTTTGATGAGGGTGTTGTGCCATTTGGCTCTCTGTTGTTATATTAACATGGTGTGTTGAAGAGCGGAGAGCCTAATTTCATCCATCTCATTGATTTGGTGTAGTCTGTTAGTCTGGGCCTCGTTTAAATCTAGACTGACTTCTTGTGCTTTTCTCAAGGTCTTTATTTCGAATTCTGTCGAAAAGATGGGTTCCTTTCCAAATACTAGCTGATATGGTGAATAACCAGTAGTGCTTCTCCATGTTGTTCTATATGTCCACAAGGCTTCCGACAATCTTGTAGCCCAATCATGTCTGTGTGATGCAATGGTTTTTGTTAGTATTGCTTCTATTACTTTATTCGTGCTTTCTACTAACATGGATTCAACTGGTTGTTTTTGGAATGGGTGCATAAGTATCACACCTACCTCTTATTGAAATGGGAAAAGGTAAACCTCACTACTTCACTCATCGGTGCACCGCCTCACATTGGTCATTTCCCTATGGGTGGTATGGAGACATAATTTTATGCTAAATATGATAGTTTTTAGTGTTGCAGCAATTTGATTACCAGTAAACTGTGGTTCTCCATCCTTGATTATGTCTCTTTGGAGACCATATCGCACAAATATGTGGAACAGGAACTGAATGATAGAATCCTCTATAGCTCTTGGCAATGCCTCTGCTTTAGCCCATTTGGTGACATATTCTGTTGCTACCAAAATATATGTTTTCTGGTTTCATGATGGATTGATCGGACCAACAAAATTGAGTGCCCAATGCTCGAATGGTTCAATGACTAACTATGGGTTCAGAGGAATTCTGTCAGACTGTCCAAGGCAACCTGCTCTTTGGCAATTGTCACAGACTTGAACAAATTTCTTTGCATCTTTGAAGATTGTGGGCCAGTAATACCCTGTTTGCAAAACTTTGTGACTAGTTTGTCGATCTATGAAACTTCCACCACACGGTCCATCATGACAGGCTTTCAGAATGTCAAAAATTTCATCTTCACAGACACATCTTCTGATGTGAATATCTGCTCCTATATGGAATAAGTAGCCCCCAATCCAAGAAAATTGAGTACTATGCCAGACAATCTGCTTTCGTTCATTGGGAGTCAGATATTTTGGTAATTTGCCTACTGCTAAATTATTTGCAACATCAGCATACCAGGGTGTTTTCACAGTAACTGCAAACAAATGTTCATCTAGAAATTGATCTTCAACTGCTGCTACATCCACTGGTTTTGGCATTCCTGAGAGAAAGTCAGCGACACGATTTTCTTTTCTAGGTCAGTCATTTATTGTGATGTCAAATTCCTGCAATAAAATCGGCCATCTTGTTACTCTACCATTTGTAATTGGTTTATTTGCTAAATATTTTATGGCAGAGTGATTTGTATATAAAACAACAGGATATCCAGTGATGTAATGCCTAAATTTATTTATAGCATGTATTACAGCTAAAAATTCTTTTTTTGTAACCATATAGTTCAACTCAGCAGGAGACAAATTATTGCTAATATAATAGATTCCATATGGTTTTTTGTCTTCTTCCCACACAAGGATTGCTCCAATAGCTATGTTTGAAGCATCTGATGCAATTTGAAATGGCAAGTCCCAATTTGGACCTCTGAGTACCGGTGTTGTTGACACAAGCTTTTTTAGATCCTCAAAAGCATGGTCACATTTATCTATCCAAACAAAGTCAACATTCCCTGTTAGTGCATATAGGGGTGCAACAGTGTGAGAAAAATTTTCCTTTAAATCTCCTATCATAACCAGAAAATGCAAGAAAACTGCGTACCTCTGTCTGTGTGGTAGGAGTAGGTATTAACAAGATTATTTGAATTTTGGTCAGATCTACCTGTATTCCAGCTGTTGAGATATAATGACCTAGGATGAGACCTTCAATCATCATCATATAGCATTTTTCATGGCTCAGGTAGAGCCTAGTAGCGATACATCGTTGCAACACCTTTTCTAATGTGTCTAGTTCTGGGTCGAAATGATCTCCATATGGTGTGAAATCATCCATGTATACTTTGAGCCCTTCATTTATTAAATCTGAAAATATGCTAAGGATAGCCCTTTGAAATGTGGTAGGGGAATTACATAGACCAAAGGGTAAAAATCTGTAGGCAAACGTTCCCCAAGGATAGGTAAAAGTAGTTTTGTCTTGGTCTTTAGGGGCAATCTGAATCTGATTGTACCCACTGAAGCCATCCAAGAAAGAAAAGAATTTCTTTCCTGCTAATTCTACTACCTGGTCAATGAATGGAAGGGGAAAGTGGTCTTTCTCGGTTGCTTTATTTAATTCTCTGTATTCTACACAAATCCTCCATTTTTCATTCTTTTTTGGCACCACCACAAGTGGAGAGACCCATTTGCTATCAGAGATAGGATAAATAAAGTTTACATCTAAAAGGATTTGTAGTTTAGCTTTCATAATGTCTTTTAGATGAGGGTTAAGTCTTCTTTGGGGTTGGCGATAGGTCTTGCATCCTTTTCTGTATAAATGTGGTGTGTACCTAACTGGGGATCGATTCCCTTTAGATCCAGATAATCCCATGCAAATGCTTCCTTGTATTTTCTCAATAGTTGGATCAGTTTCTCTTCTTGTTCAAGAGTTAGGTTACTATTAATGTTTAAAGTTTTTCCTGGCTCAATCTCTACAGTTTTGCTATTTGAAATAGAGGTAATAGGTACTGTCTGATCATGAGCGTCTTTGAGAGGATCTTCTTCCAATTCATTATCAAATGTTGCCTCTATCATGTGACATTGTACGTGGGATCTAGCTTCAGCTTGGTTAATAAAGTTGTTAGTAATATCATCCTCTATTTAATCTTTGAAATCAAGGGCATCTTCTATAGTTAATGGGGATCTAATGTTTTCAGTAAGGTATGATACATGATATTTGTTAGTTTTCATTATTGTGACACTTGGCTGGGCTCGAGGGTATAAGGCTAGATTCTTGATATTACTCACTCTAGTTATGGTCATACTTCCTTGTCGGCAGCCAATGTAAGCATCAACGGTTGCAAGCCAAGGTCTTCCAAAAGTTAATGGGTGTCCGTCAAGTTAGTTTTTGGGGTTTATTATCAGAAAGTTGGTAGGATATTCCCAAGAATCAACGGATATCATGACATCATGTAGTGTGCCTTCTAGCCTAACCATTGATCGGTCAACCAATTCTAATAAAGTGGAGGTCGGTTCTGCTGATGTAATGCCTAATGTTTGACAAGTGGTGGTTGTTAAGATGTTAATTACAACCCCTGAATCAACTAAGGCATTTGAAAAGGTTTCTCCATTGATTTGTACTGTAACTATTGGATTTCCTAGGTCTTCATATTTGATAGGTGCTTCTTTACCTAATAACAAGTCAGATAAAGTGCCAACTACTTGGATTGTTGGGTTATTTGTTATTTTCTTGCTTGGTATTTTTAGACATAGCTCTTTGACGGTTTTTGCATATATTGGGATGTCTTCGATGGCGTGGAGGAGTGGGATTTTTGTATATAGGCTCTTAAGTTCTCCCAGAATATCAAAATTAGGATGTTCTATAGGTCGTGGTATAATTAATCGTTCTGGGAATGAAGGAGAAGATGTGGGTGCTTGATCATGAGTCCTTTTTCTAGCCACATCTTCTTCTTGTAATGGTTGTTCTATAGGTAACTGATTTTCAGCTTGAACAATTTTATCTCCCTCAGTTTCTATAACGTGCCCAGACGTTAATTGAAGATTGTTGCACTCCCTTAGATTGGTTTCTAGGTTTGGTGTTTCAATTATTTGAACAGATTGGACTGGTCTATTATTTGGATTGGGGTTGGGTTGGGCTGGGAGTTGCAGTCTTAAGTTGGACTGGGGATTTTGTTGTAGTGTTGGCAGTGTAGGTTGAGGGAGCGGAATGGTTCCTACTTGCTAATTCATCGGTTTTTCTAATTTTTCTGCCAAGCTTGGCTTTGTGAAATAGGAGGGGACCATTGTGCTAGATATGCATTGTTTTTCCAATATGGTGGGGCGTAAGGAAAATTTGGCCAATTAGATTAGCTTGCTTGATTCAACCATGGTGATGATGAAGGAAATGGTTGTTGTGACCAATTTGAGAAGAGAGCTTTATTTTGCCACATTGTATTATATTGTTGAGCATGATATTGTGAAGGCTGAAAAGAAGAAGCTTGATTGAGGAACATACCTGGTTGTCGTGGCTACCATTGAGGGTGCTGATTAAGTAGGTACACTGGTTCTAGTTCTTCTTCTGCTTCTTTATATACTTCTTTCAAACTAGGAAGTGAGGAACAACTTTTTATAGAGTGGTATTTTGTACAAATGGTGCAAACTTGAACCACATCTAATGGGCATTCTTTTTGGCTATGTTTCTTTCTGCATCTGGGACAGAATATTGCCAGATTTTGCCCTACCTTTGTTTGTTTCTGTTTGGCTTGCATAATATCGAGTTGCGTTGTCAAAGTTCCGAATATATCAGTTTTGAAATTTTCTAATAAACTTCCAATTTCCACGTCAGTTATTCCTTGTCCAGAGATCTTGTTGTCCCTTGTAAACTTGTCATGTTCCACTGGTCTTAGCCTTGTACTTCCTCATGAGCTCTTGATACATAAATCAATGATGTTAGCAAAATTTTCTTGGTAGATGTCTCCTTTTCCCATAATATTCAGTGTTTCAATCCATTCTTCCTTCATACCTTTAATCAATGTTGTTTTTAATACATTGTCAAGTAAGGGTAATGATGCATAAGGAGATATTTGAATATTATACTAAAAATGTTCAACATATTCTCCTAGTGTTTCATTAGGTCTACCTACCATCTGAAATATTTCATCTTTTAACTCTCTAGATCTACAATAATCTTGATATTTCTCCAGGAAAGCACCTTTCATCTATTCCCAGTCATTTATAACACCTCCACCCAACTCCATAAACCATCGTAAGGTAGCTCCTTTCATTGTAGAGGGAAATAGTTTCAGCTTTTGGGGATCGGTGGTATAGTCATATCCTCTACACAACACATCGAATTAAAACAAAAATGCATCTATGTCTTCCGATGTTAGGCCATGAAATGTAGGGATATGCTGGAGAGGAATTGCCTTCATAGGTGCATTGACCACAATATCGAAAATGGGATATTGCAGTGTGGACGTCTGAGTGTTTGGCTGGTTCTGGGCCATTTGGTTAAATATGTGCTAATAACCTTTCGAGATTTCTAGGAGGGTATTCTTAGGTTTGTTAGATGGAGCAAGGATGGCCTTAACAGGAATGGCCTTAACAACACTTCCTTTGTCTAGGATGATGACAGTTCCTAATGTCTAGGGGGATTTTGGCTCTTGAGGTTCTCCAACTTTGTTATGAATGATTTTTGCAGTAGTTCCCTTATTTGGGCCGCTTAATGGCTGAATTATTCCAAGAGGAGATCTTGGTTCTTCAGTTTCCCCTATTCCTCCTCCCCCTTTGCAGAGTTTACTAGGGTTCCCTTCTTGCAATGATTTTGGGATAGAATTCTCAATTTCTTGAAAATATTGCTCCTCAGTTTGGCTATGCACCTCAACAAAGGCTACAGATGGTGATCCTGTGGCTTGAAGGGAACTAGTAGGTTGTCTAGAAGCAACTTTTCTAGGTCCTACTGAAGGCTAAGATTCTACTTTTTTGAGGATTTCATCTATAAAGGTCGATTGGCCAAGGGTCACTGACCCCTTAGCTTTATCAGGCTTGGGTAGTGGTTTAGGTTTCTTTTTAGGCTTTTTCTGCCTAGCCATGCACACAAATCAAATGCTGATAACAAAAAATTTGCAGGAAAGCAGGAAGAGGAGCAGGGCTGTTACATGCTCCATACGCAGGTTCTTACCTTTCGTTTTTAAAACCCAATTCTCTCCTAGCAGGTACTTACACTACTATGAAAAGGAACAAATAGCTACACTCTCCCCAGCAATGGCACGAAAAGGTTGAGCAGTAAAAAGGGTCTTTTTCATCTCTATTTACCCTACATTAATTATCAATCCAGGTACGATTTGTTATCTCAAAGAGTGTACTTAGTTTGAAGCGGTCATTTGTCAGAGTAATGCTAGTAGTATAGTGCTTCTGCAAAAGTAACTAGATGTTGAAAACAAACTTCTAAATGTAATGGCAAGAACTGGAAATGCTTGTAACTAAATCATTTAATGAAGAGACTACAATACTTCATTAGTCAAGGGTTCAGTAATAATAAATATTCCTTTTGTAAATTGATGTAATTGAAAAGCAATCAAATAAAAGATCATCAACCTGGGAATTGGACATAATAGTCAATGTTCACTACAGTTTCAGATCATTCTGTTCACACCAAAGCAATGATAATTCAAGTAACAGAAAAAGGAACAACAACTAATCTATTTAACAAGATTGAACATTGAATCTTTAATCTACATAAATGAATGAGGCAGTAAGTGTAACCTACAGGAATTAACAATAGTATTTAACTCAGAAATGATTTAAATAGTAAACAGAAATGGAACAACAAACTAAAGTGAAGTACTGAAATATTGAACAACAACTTGAATCAAATGTAAATGCACAACAAACCAAATTGAATATTACATATAGCACTTCTATATTGAAAGAAACAATAATATGAGTTTCGGTACAATAGTTATTAATCACGGTTATGAAGAAACATCAATTGTGATCACGGAGGAATAACAATCCCAAATGAACAACAATCACATTCGAATTAAACCGTAGATAAATAGACAATAATACCGATTTATGAATACACAACACTATTATTCTATAAACGAATAGTAATGGCAATCTGGAAGGAACAACGATGTTATATGATAATATCAATTCGTTAAAGGAACAACAATACAATATAACTTTAAAATAAGTAGTATAACATTCCTGTGCAGAGAATAACCTTACTATTCAAATAGGAATGAAATGTAACAAAGCTAATACATGAAATAATAAAGAATAGTAGATTACTGAACAAAGTGAACCAGAGAGAACAAAGCACACGTGACTTAGAATCAGAAAATAATGGTACAGGAGCAAGTGATCCACCAGGTCTGGGCTGTTAGCCTCTAGGGATGCACTGCTTAAGATTACTCCAGAATCAAAGATGGAACAACAACCAGAGTTTATATATTAAGCATGAAAACAAAGTTAGAAAAATAGCTCTATTAAAAGGATTCGATGATCAGAGTTTCAGTTACAATAGTGAATTTCATAAAAACAAAAATCGTCCATCCCTTGGGCTAGTAATGATGTCCCTTCTTGTAGTAGCCGAGCAGAGATATCAATGATACAGAGAATCGTTAAGGTAGCGATCCCTCAGGATCAAAGGATCCTAAGGGATTCGTTATATTCTTAGGTCTCAGTTATCTTCTTGTTCTCTTGCACCGATTTGGTATCTCCTCTTCCTTTTCCTAGCTTCTATGCTCCAATCTGGATTGCCTCGTTTGGATGTGGTTCCCTGTCAAAGGGGTAGCAGTTAACTTTGTCTTGTCTTTTCCTTTGGAATGACGATCTTCCATTTCCTTCTTTTTCTACATAGAAAAAGGTAATTATTAGTCATTTCATGTTGCTCATAAATCCTCTAAACTTTATCATACTCTTTCACCACATGCTCATTTCATAATGCAAGGAAATTATGAATTTAAGGAAAAGCTGACAAAATATAAGTGGTAATTACATGCCTTCTCTAGTGCTCAGCACTCGTCAAGTGGAAGAAATTACCCATTGAAGATTCCACATGGAAGGACAAGAATTTTATACAGAAGCATCAAGAACTACTGAAGCATTGAGGACAACACTTTTCGAAGGATAGGGCCATGTTAGGCTCGTATACTACTAGTGTAACCCATTATTATTATCAGTACAACCCCCTTATTATATTGATGTACCCATGTAGTGCCCATACTATTACTATTGTGCCCCATAGAAGCCCACTATTATTATTATTATGCCCTTACATTATTATTGTTATGTTAGCTCTGATTACATTACGACCCCTTAGACTCCTATATGTAGAAAGTAGGTATTTTCATTTGTATCATCCAAGAATTATTCATTTGTGTAATGTAAAGGAGGTTTCCCCCTCGAAGAGGCTGAATTGTAAGGTGTTTAACTATCTTTTCTATCTTTTTGTGAGCTGGTTTCATAACATTACCCATGCATCTCTTCCCCGCAAAAGATTAGATTGGTTCACTTAGCATTTACATTTATAAAATTTAAAATAAAAAAGACTCTTTTCTGCAATTTCTAGTTAGTACATGCATACAACAGTCATACTAGTTTAAGTATAATTTCCATGCTTACTTAGTCTAAATAACTAGATGTTATAATGCAAGGTTAAATTAGGTCTGTTTTTCAAGTAATATGTGTAAATTCTTATCTAGATAATTTCTTTTCACTTCATAGCACTTTCCAATTCAACATTTTCATTTCCTAGAGTAGGTAGCATTTCCTTTCTGCATTAAAGATACTTTTCCATTTGTTGTTAGTAGTCAGAATCCTTCTAGTAAACAGAAGACTGGTTTGAAAAACCCTATTAGTCTATCACCTCAGTTTAAAAGTGACAAGAGTAGATCATTGCATCTAGTTTGTATACATCACTGTCTCTAGGTTTTTATGAACCTCGGGTTGATGAAGTAAAGTTGTTGGCACTAGGAGTTGTAATATCCTTACTACAATACTAGAGCTCATCACTTTTTTGTGTCGTTTCCAGGGAGGTGTCTAGGTAGATGTGATTTCTATTTTCATTTCCATCTAACATTCAATAAATAGATACGATTCCTACTTTCATTTTGTTTTTCATTCAATAGATAATTGCAATCTTTGCTTTCTTTCCATTCTGCAAGTACTTCCATTTAATAAAGTAGTTGCAAATTCTTCTTTCTTTCAATTCTAGAAGTAGTTCTGGAAAAAGAACCCTAGAAAATGAAAAAACAAATTCCTTTCATGCCTCGTAGGAGTAGATACAACTTAGGAATTATTTTCACCAAATACCCCCCACACCATCTAACAACCAACCCTCCCTCTTCTTCAACTAACCCTCCCTCTTGCTTGATGGCTGTGAGCTAGAGGACCCATTAGGGAAACAACTAGAGATATTTGAAGATCTTATTGGGGAAGAAGAAGAAGAAATCATTCCACTAACCTACACCATGGCTAAAAATAGAAATGGGATTGAAACCCGAAATCAAGATGAATACAAAACTAAGGTTACTTTTCCCATCAGAGAAACTAATGGAGATGCTAGGATGAAAAATATAAGTCCCTCTACCATTCCTCACTTCCATGTCTTAACCTTAGAGGACCCTGATACCTCTTTGTTTGAGTTTGTTGTCACATGTAGAACTTATGATTATACCTCTAATGACTAGAATCTGAAATTGTTCCCATCCACCCTTAAAGATGAAACCTTGTGCTAGTTCATGGGTTTACCTAGGAACATCATCACTACCTGGACTCAAATGAAACAAGCCTTCAACAACAAGTACAAGTATTATTGTAGGTCCAAATATACCAAAGAGGAAATATTTAGAACGACCTTGAGACATGATGAGTCTTTGGAAAATTATGAGGAAAGGTTCCAACTCACCTACAAAAGGTCTAAGTGGACCCTCGATCCTAAATCACTCAAGCTAGTCCTTCTTAGAGGGATCATGGGATATCTCCTAGAAACTCTAATCATGTTGTCAGGAGGGGACATCTACTAGTTATCCTATGATTATATGAAGACAATTTTCAAAAATCATTCTAGGGAAGCCAAAAATAAGGGTAGGGCTAGTCAAGCTTTGTCCAGTTCATCCTCCTCCAACACATCCATCAAAAGTGACAGTGGGAACACGTTAGAAGACTTCAAGAGTGAAATTTTAGATACCCTTGCTATGAAAATGGAAACCATGCAGATCAAGAGGGAGCAAGAAGAAGTAGAAAGAACCTCAACTATATTTTTCCCTAGATGCACGAGAATGAACCCTATAAATGAATGTCCATTTAATATTATATAGATCCGCTTGGACTTTAAGGAGAAACACTCCACATACAAGTTCCCTTCTCTACCTAGATTTAAAGATGTGTATCAAGGAACTGAAGGTGTAAGATAATAACTTTGCTATATCAACCAAAGGAGGATTCAAGGACCCCTTATGTACTTTAGCAGCGTGTCTTGTGATTGTGAATCTACAGCTAACATTAGAGACCTTTTTCTAAATTCTTGGGTGTAATATTGCACATTTTGACCTTGAAGCAATGTAAAGTTATGCCAATTCATGATGGCTTTCTGCATATAAGCAAGAGGGTAGAATTGTCTTTTAATTTTAAGAATGAAATCAGATCAGGAAATTGAGATCATACCGTGTTTTTTTATCTCCTCTTGTGTCTTTGATTCCCACCATACTAGTGCTACACCCTCCATTATTAAGGAAGCTCACTGAATCTTTATGTCATCCTCTTGAAGGTTTTTAATTCTATAATAGACTTCCAACTAATGATTCTAATTATCAAGCTTCTCTACATTCACTTCAACATTATACATGGGCAACTCAAATTTAACATCAACTTTTAGTAAGGGTGATTTACTAGCTCCTTTTGAGGGATGTTGATGATTATGAGTAATGGTTGTGTTAGTGGAAGAGGATGAAGATGGTTGTGAAGAAGAAGATGAAGAAAATGGTGGAGAGGGTGGAGGTTTACCTCCATTTCCATTACCTCCTTTTCCATTTCCTCCATTTCCATTACCTCCTCCTGACGAAACTTCTCCTTTTGGGAGACTTGGAGCTTTCACCCTGTAGCCTGTTATTCCTCTCTTCATAGTGGACATTTACCATCTCTATCATATCAAAGAAAGCCTTCCTGAAGACCTTCTCATTTTTTGTCATGTTTGTAGGTTCTCCTTCATGAGAAATGCTCTCTAGAGTCTCAACTACAATTTGGATATGAACTAATGTTGGAGATTGTGGCAACCTTTCCCTTTTTCCCCTTGACTCAACTTCGAGGCTTCCAACCATCTTCCCTTCTCCTCTTTTGAGTTTTAACCTTGTAAGCATGACATAAAATTGCAAATAGTATAATCCTTATTGCACAAAGCAAACCTAGTTCTCTAATACGAAAACGATCTGATTAACAATATTATTTTGTTGTGCTAAGATCCTCCTAAGATTAGAAACAAAATTATATTAATGTGGTTAAGGATTCATTAGTTTTATAAGTGAAAAATGAGTTTTTATGTTAATTTTATGAGCAATTTTAACATAAATAAGAGATTGAATAATAGCATAAAAAATTATAGAACATCACCAAAAATAAATCACAATAGGAACATGATGAAGGAGTTCACCCCTTCGGGGCTACATCTCCTTTGTCCAACTTCCAATGGCTTAGGCCTCTGTATTATGTTAAAATGTGTAAACATATGTGTTTACAATACTCAAATGCTTCCAAAACCTTCTCCAATGAGTCCAAAATGTCCAAAAATGGCTACCTATCCTCTCTTTTCACCCAATTTGGTAAAAAATAGAGAATTTATGACCTCTCCTAGTTTCCCCATTATCCGCTCCACAATTTGCACAATTTACGTCACCAAACCACCAATTTGGCCTGTAAATCCATTAACTAGCCCAAAAATCCGCTGGGATTCGAGCGGATTTGTCAGGCACTTGAAATGTCTACCAAGGGATACCAAAACTGCCAGTGGTTAGTGTTGTGTAAAATTATTTTTTTAATAAAAACATAAAAGAACTAATCACCTAGACATTGATTATCAACCCGAGGAATGCCTTTTTATTTCAATGCAATCGGCAAAATATTGTCATAACAATACCAACAACTAACATTGGTTCTATATGATTGTGTTCTATACTATCAAGCTCATTCAACAAGAAATAAAATGTAAGACTTGAATAATAAAACTAAAATTAAAAAGAAGAAAGTAAATGACATAAAAAAAAATTATGGTAATCACAGAACTTGAATCATTGTTAAATTAAATCACACCTTGCTGAGTTGGAAATTTAAGCTATTGCACTCAACAAAATTCAAATGCTAATCTACAATAGTAAATTAAATGAAATCTAGAAATTGCAGGAAATAACAAATCAGGAAAATGCAACAACTTAATAAATTACTTGATTAAAATGGAAATTTACTTTAAAGAAAATTGATTGAAATTCAAAGAAACAAGCACACAACTAAACTAATGTAGATGTTCAAGGCAACACCTCGTCTGGGGTAGTCGTCCGAATTTCCCAAGGGTCCAATTCGCCTTGAGAGATAACTCAGATCAGATTACAAATAACATATGTGGAACTCAATAGATAACTTCCTTCATTAAATATATGAGAGAAATAATTACAGCATAGTGAATCTCTTAGCTTTTCCTCAAATTCAATAATTATTCATCGCCCATCTCTCATCTCTTATCCCTTCTCCTCCTACATCCTATCTAAGAATTGTCATCTCCTATCTCCTAATTATCTCCCCATTTCCCACATTATTCCTTCAATTCTCCCCAATTATCCATACCCCTCTTTGATCTATGTTTTCATTTAAAAACATAGAGAGCATAGAGAAGTTACAACAAAGTTGATTACAAACTGATTTCCATTACAAATTTGGATTGTACAAAACAAATTGATCAGCAAGATCATATTGAAAGATCTTTCCATCAACATTTAACAGGAACAAGATGAATTTTTTATTGCAATTGGAAGAATTTGGAAAATGGTTGCAGCAACAAATCTAAGAGAATTGTCATCGAAGAATCTTCTGTTTCTTTTAATACAGACTGAATATTGGAAAACTGCTCACAAATTAACTAACTCAATCCATTCTAGACAAAACCCATGGTTCAGATTTTCTAGATTCTCCTTCATTTGTCTGAAACATCTCATGCAAAACTGTCACTTCTTATTCTAGCGAATTTCTGAGTTGGAATATTTAATTATGAGCTAGACATCAAATTTGCAATCTGGAAAAAATGTTGGAGGCTAAAATCATGAGTGTTGTTACAAAAAATTCATTAATAAACCATCATTGGTAAAATCATGCATAATAATCATCGATTTATTAAAAATAAAGGAGAAGAAATAATATTTATCCATAAAAGCATAAATAATTATAAAATGGAATCATATGATAAATTAGGATAAATGACATAATAAAGAATGGTATAAATGGATGAAATAGATGTTAAAAGTGATAATAATAATGAAAAATTAGTGTCCCAACATACCCCAAAACTCAATATGGTGCATGTCCTCACGCAACCCAAAGCCTCTATATCAACCAAGCTATAATACAAAAATGTCCATCCCAACTCATGAAATTCATGGAACAAATGACTTCTTCCTCAAATGCTGAATATTGAATTTTAGCAATGTTGATGAAGGCGTAACAATTTTCACATTGACCTTTCAACTACATGTATTTGAAGTTGCAACAACATATGATATAAGTAACGACAAACTTCATTAACTGTTTTCTCAAAAATTACAAATATTATTTCGCCGAAATTTTGCAAGCCAATTTCTATTATATTAATTCTTCTCCAATCCAAAAATAAGGTCGTTTTGATGCATGGATCATGAGATATAAGAAAAATGGTTGTAGGTGACACTCCATGATTTCTGAAACTTTAGAAACTAATTTAACTTGAAATTTTCTAGATTTGTGTATTTTAATGATACCTCCTTGCTGTCCAAAAATCACAAAAATTCAGTTCATAGTTTTAAAGATATACTAAAAATGAAATTGTATGCCTTAAATGAGAAAGAAAGTAGAAAACATCCATCATGTGTAGCAATTCCTCCCCCAAACTAGAGAATTATCATGCCCTCATGCAATACTAGGAAACAAATAGAGGTGGGTGCTACAATTGTTGTTGAAACCTATGCTTAGTGTAAAAAAACATGGAATAAGGGAGGTGTTGAAAGTGAATAAGAAGAGCCTAGGATAATGTCATTGTCATAATAAATAAATGAATGAAGGTAACAATCCCCCACACTAAGATCTTATATGTCTCTGAAAAAGGGGATGTGGTAAACATGTGGAATGAATGATGATAAATAATGTGTAATGGATTTTAATGAAATTCTCTTAAATTTTTAATAAATCAAAAATTTATGCTATTTTACCTCAATTTTTAGCTCTTGAAAAATGTGAAATGACATGTATGGACTGGCATTTGTTGAAGCTGATGTAGGTTGACCTGATGTTGAAAATGATGCAAATGGTGGAAGCCATGCAAGCACATCATGTCTGAACAATTGTTTGCATTCTGAAGTTGCTTGAGCCACTTCTGTTAGTTGGAATAGTCTGGGCTCACTGTGAATAGAATTTCCCCCTGTACATGTTGTTTTCCTGTAAATAATTCACCCTTATGCATGCAATTTTATTGAATCCATAGTTTTAGTTCTGAACAACAACAGGTAAGTTGCATGCAAAGATTTCAATCAAGAATTTTTTTTTGTATAAATGCAATAATAATATTTTGTCAAATCAACAAGTTATGGCGAAGTTAGGTAATTATGCATGCTACCCCATAATGCATATCTTCCCCCCTCCAATTAGAAAAGGGCGTCCATGACCATAAAGCAAAGGAGAAAGGGAAAGGACATTGAGGATTCATAAATGCAGCTGGACAATCAATCAAAGCAGTGTAAAATGCACAAAACCAATTAGAGTAGTAGAGGCTGTGAAAATGGGAAATGATCATAAAAGGAATAAAATAGAGGATTGATCATTATGTGAAGGGATATTTCCTTAAGTGGAAAAATGTGACGAAAGCATGACCAACAATAAATAATAATGACTGATGGTATCAATTGATCGGAATATATTAATATAATGCATATAAAAGTATAGTTTATGATGCAGGAGCATCAAAGCCATTTTTCATTTGTAAATATGTGATAAAAGGGGTGTGTGACAATTTTTAATATTTAATAAATTAAATTGTTATTTTTAATAAAATAGGAGATAATTATGAAAAGTGAGGGTTATGTAAATATTCCTTTTCTAAATAAAAGGATATGAGAGAAATAGTTTAGGAGCAAAATTTGGGATAGGATTTCTATCTATGGGATTAGTTGAGAAAATAAGGGGATAAGAGTAGAGAATAAAACATACTATCTATATCATAGATAGATAAGCTATAATAAATCTTTTACGTTTTAAATCATTACGTAAAGAATGTTTTCTGTATCAGATAAGGACCGAGAAGGCCTATCCTTAATTATAAATAAAGAGGCAGGAAAGCTCGCATTAGGGGGGAGCGAGTGCCAGAGTATGATTTTTGAAACTCTCTGGCATTTCTAGTGCAATGGTTTTCTGATAATATGCATGTATCCAATAGTTTATTTTGACTGTGTATTGAAGCGTTGAATAGTTATTGCACTGTGTATTGAAAGGTTGGAATTTCCTTCCTATTCTCTGTATTGATACTTTACTGTGTATTGGAGTAATTAGATCGTTTCCTTTTTGTTGTAACGACTGCCGCCATTTTAAATTTATTTTTATTACAGTCAAAGAAAAACCTCTGTTTGCACAGAGTAATGGCATAGGAGCTAAACATTATAAGGATGGCTCTGGAGGCGCCGGGATCCCCTTATCAAAGATTCCACGGCTTATGCTAAGCCTGAGAAAGCCCAACTTCTGGACTCTTTCAAGACTGTTGGAGCTAACTTAATCGGTGGATCATTAGAGGATCATGCAAGCCTTGTGGAGGCGGTCAAGAAATTAGATATAGTAATTTCCACAGTAGGAGGAGAACAAATAGCCAATCAATTCAATATTATCAAAGCTATTAAAGAAGTGGGAACCATCAAGAGGTTTCTGCCATCTGAGTTGGGCAATGATTTTGACAACTCCCATGTAGTAGAGCCTGAGAAAAGTGTGTTCGAGCTGAAATCCAAAGTCTGTCGGGTAATCGAGGCTGAGGGTATTCCTTATACATACGTTTCTAGCAACTGCTTTGCAGGGTATTTCCTTCCAACCCTGGCACAGCCTGGCCTTACGGCTCCTCCAAGGGATAAAGTTGTTATTCTTGGAGATGGAAATGCCAAAGCGGTGTATGTGAATGAGGAAGACATTGGAGTATTCACAATTAAGGCAGTGGATGACCCCAGAACATTGAACAAAACCTTGTACTTACGGCTTCCTACCAATACTCTGTCGTTCAATGAGGTTGTATGTCTATGAGAGAAGAAGAAAGGGAAGCAGACTCAGACATTGAGGAACTTGCAGAGAGGTAAGTTAATAGAATGGCAGCTCGTTGTTTTCATTGAGTTTAGATGACATAAAAACTGGCAAAACATAGGTGGTACAACGCTGGAATGAAGTTCACTCCTGGTCAAAGATGCAGATATCCAGGTATGAAATTAAGATTCAATTGGTTGGATTGTGTGATCATGAGTTTGGAGTTTTAAACACTAGTGGATGAATGGTTAAAGTCTTTCATAAGACTCATGAAAAGACGTCCACAAAGCTTGAAGATTTTATAATTTATTAATGGAGTAAAGCTTTCTCTTATGAAAGTATGGTTTTGGAAACATATGTTGAAAAGATTCCGCATGTAAAGGGTAGTGTGCGGAATTTTCCAGATATTGATTTTTTGATTTGGGAAAATGTTGAGATGCATGTTTATAAGCATGGTGTATAAAGATTCTGGGTTTTGCAGGGTAGACCTTGGATCAATTTAGCATGCATATCGGTTAATAGAGTTATAAATGTTGTTCAAATGGTAAATTCACCTTTAGAAATGAATCAATATGAAATAATAGGATAACGAATATTTGGCAATGTAACATAGCACTTCAATACCACAAGCAGAGCCACTACTGCCAGCAGGCATTCATAGCCTCGACAAGGTTTCTTCTTAACCCAAAAATGAGCCAGATTCCTCCATTTAGTATTTAGATGGTTTCCTTTTTTTATTGCTATAAAGAGACCACTATGCTGGCATGGTAACCAGATAATCATAGTGCCATTCACCAGGATATAACAAAGTGATCAAGCGGCTCGTGATGAGACCTCCCGTCCTTCTAACATTTTTGACTATCTAGAAGGTCATTTCCCTGGGGTGATGGCCATAATGGAATGTCACTTGTTACATCCTTATGATCATAGTAGGTTGGCTCGTAATGAGACACCCTATCCTCTTTAAAAATATTTGTATTGTATTCCATATTTCCATGTTTCCATATTCTTATTCTAAAGGGAGGGAGGCTCATTTACTGCTGAAGGTTTAGGGATGGCGTGAGAAGTAAAAAAAATATGCCAATTAAAGTTATACCTTTACCACCATATCATCATATCAAAGGGATTTATCAATTTAAAGTGTGAAAGATAAACCAACGTGGTATTAAGATTTAAATAATCATTTTATGATATGTCCAAAGAGAAGATATTCAGCCAGTCATTATATAGATGAACGAGGTCGGCTTTGAAATAAAGATAACCATAAAAAGTTTTACAAGTCATAATGGTATCAATATTACTATTTTTCCTTTATCTCGGGTACAAATTCCAAATCCAAATAGTTTGTTTTTATTCAAAACACAAAAGAGAAAGAAAAATGGCAAAAACAATTACCAACGATAAAACATCACAGAGAAATCACAATTATTCATTCTGCTTATTTAAACAACAAACACACAAAAAGAAAAATTGGGGTTGTTCAATTGATTGAACAACAATCATTTAATCAATTGAATAGTATACAGTCAAAAAGTGTTGTTCAATTGATTGAACAACAAGTTCACAAAAACGCAAAAAGTGCTATTCAATTTGAACATCAATCATTCCAACAATTGAACAGAAAAATCATAAAAACAGAAAAGTGTTGTTCAATTGATTGAACAACAATAGTTCAATCGATTGAACAACAAAATAAAAAAACACAAAAAAGTGTTGTTCAATTGATTGAACAGAAATCATTCAATCAATTGAACAACAAAATTATAATAAAACAAAAGTGATGTTCAATTGATTGAACAACAATCATTCAATCGATTGAACAACAAAGTCATAAAAACACAAAAGTGATGTTCCATTGATTTAACATAAATCGCTCAATCAATTGAATAGAAAAATCGAAAAAACACAAAAGTGTTGTTCAATTGATTGAATAGAAATCGTTCAATCAATTAAACAGCAAAATTGAAAAAAATGTGAAAGTGTTGTTCAATTCATTGAACAACAATCATTCAATCAATTGAATAGAAAAATAGAAAAAAAACGTGAAAGTGTTGTTAAATGTATTGAGAAACAATCGTTCAATTGATTGAACAACAAAATCAAAAAATGAAAAAAGTGTTGCTCAATTGATTGAACAATAATCGTTCAATCGGTTGAACAAAAAAATCGTAAAAACACAAAAGTGTTGTTTAATTGGTTGAACAACAATCATTCAAGCGATTGAACAACAAAACTGGAAAAACACAAAAAGTGTTGTTTAATTGATTTAACAGTAATTGTTCAATCGATTGAATAGAAAAATCAAAAAAGCATGAAAAATGTTGTTCAATTGATTGAACAACAATCGTTCAATCGATTGAATAGGGAAAAAAATAAATACAAAAAGTGTTGTTCAATTGATAGAATAGAAATCGTTCTATCAATTGAACATCAAAATAAAAAAAACACAAAAAGTGTTGTTCAATTGATTGAACATCAAAATCAAAAAAATGAAAAATGTGTTGTTCAATTGATTGAACAAAAATCATTCAATCGATTGAACAACAAAATAAAAAAAACACAAAAAGTGTTGTTCAATTTGTTATCACCTAGATTGACCTCAGGCTGAAGGGAGGCAATGCCAGGGTAACCACAAACCAAGCTTAGCCAAGTAGCTAGCCCTACTAGACCGGGAGAGGGCTCTCTCCGTAAGGATCTTAGTCAAGATGACTGGATCAGGTAAAGGATTTTAGGCTAGGTATAGTAGCTTGAATGTTTTGATTGAATTTTGTTGTTGCTTTTCAGAATCAGGAGGAGCTAGGCACATCCGGGAAATTAGGTCAGAAATGTAGGGTCTTATATGAGGCAAGGTAGGCATAGGCTTTAGCACTTTAGGCTTGATGATGTGAGGAGTTTAAGACTGATGAGGTGCTAAGAAGGGCATGTGACAATCATGGATCCTTCTTAAATAGTAGAAAACATTAAATGTTGAATGATTTCCCAAGGCAGAGCACTAATACAATGGATTCTACCTATCGAACTTGAAAACATTCAACTAGGAGCAATGAAATGAATGATGGCGTACATAAAACATGTAAACAAATGATCAGAAAAGAATAAATTGTACTAAAACTCCCTAACATAGAGATCCCATTAAAATAGATGCAAATCTTATTAATCTCCTTGCCAAACTACTTACAATGATGTACAATCAAGCTCTGAGCATCCACCTGACTCCAAACTCTCATAAAGAGAAAGAAGAAGAAGATATAGACAAGAATTCAACCTCCTCCTATCTTCAAGGTCAAATCCCTAAGATGAGGAGCTAATCTGACTCATACTAAACAAGGAACAAGAATATAGGCATCATCAATGACTTGCATCTTAAAGTGAAAAATTGATTCATTGGACTTCAAACTAACTCCTAAGCAATGAATCTACCCTCTACAACTTTTTAACCATCATATTTACAAGCCATGACATCATTTACAATATGAAATCATCCACCAAGAGAGATAATCGATGATCATAGTCAAAAACTAGAAACATAGGCATCCTGAGAAAAATTTGCTCTATGCGCAGTGCCACTAGCTCAACGCATAGTGCCATTTTCGGGTCCCTTTTGAAGGTCTTCCTGGAATCCAAATTGAGCCCACGCTACCTCATTGGAAATGTCTTCAAGGCTATGTTCCAAAACACCTAGAATTGTTTCATTTGGAGATCATTTAACCCCTCCAAACTCGATTCGCCCAAGACTACTTCTGTGTGTCCAAAAAGTAGTAGAAAGGTCATTTTTAGGATTTTTTTTTCCATTTTGGTGGCCTAGTTCTGCTCCAAAAACTTTGAAACTTGCTAGGGCGCATGTACTCACTTCCTTGGATCCAAAAATACAAGCCATTTGTCCATTGGGTTCCCCGAGGAAAAGCACAACGTCGGTGGCGCTGCCCGTTTAGGTCATTTTTCTATGTGTCAAATTTCCAAAAAATGCAAATGTTAAAATTTGCTCAAAATTTCCCCAAAAGTTGTGTGAAGCTTCCCCATCATGTGCTTTGATAAGCTAGGGAGGCTTTAGCGTGCATTCTAAGTCTATCCTCCTCTTTCTTGCCTTTCAAGGCTTGCCTTAGCTTAGCTTTCATTCTCTTGACCATCACATTGCAAATCTTGTTTCAGGTCCTATAATGATAGGCCATGTGTTTGATCATCTCATTATCTTTGTTGGCCTTCCATAGTAGCTTCTCAAGGTGGAAGTTGACAATATCAAGCCAAATCTCCCTATCATTTTCAATTTCTTGCTCAATAGGGGTCAAAGTAACTTGTGCCTCTTTGCCACTTTGTCATTTCATCTTGAGAATTTGTAGCTCCATGAGGATTTTTTTGTCACTCAATTGCTTGTTTTCTTGCTTCAAATATGCAATGAAATATTTAGCCCTCTCCAAATTGGCTGCCAAAGCTTGCACTTAAGCTTCCCTTTCCCATATGACGATGTCTTTGATGTTGATCCTAAGTCTATAAACCAATGGTCTAGCTATCATGCTACTGAAACTCATCATGCTCTGCTAGATCAAATTCTCTTTCCTCCTCATCACCACAGTCTTCCTCCTGCACCTTTTCCTTCCCTTTATACATCTGTTGTACCTGTACCTATCATGTCGATGAAGAAGGAAAGGCCCCTTCCACATCCCATGGAGCAAACACTTGCCTAGCTGCTGCAAATAATCTCCTTATGCCCCTTTGATAGGTTAAGTAAACCAGAAGCTCAATAGTTCTTGTCTCCTTGGCCTCCTCACCCATTTTCACTTGACTGGAAGGTTCCCCTACTTCCTGAGACACTGGTGGAGGAATTTGAAGACCCCTGAATATGTCATGACCAATAAATGTCTCCCAAGTGATGTTGAGGAGACTAGGATAATGAAGAACAAGTATTTTGATCAGGGAGTAGTGTAGAGGATGCTCATCTACTGGGGCTATGGCTTCTTCTGGGAAAAATGAGCCATCTTCTCAATATTATTAAATAAAAAGTATGCGAGGTTTAACATCTTCACCGTGGTAAAATGCATGAGAAGCTTGATGTGATAAGTGTATAGCTTGGAGAATCTGCCCTCACAAGTGAAATATTTGATGATGATTCTCATCAAGGGGACATAATTGTTCTCAAGAAACTTGAAAGGAAAAAGCCTCTTCACCTAATTTCTATATTGGGGTTTAATGTAAGGACCATAATAGTGTTCATCAAGATCACGGGCCTTATACCACTTGTCACCAACATTGGGAATCCTGGTGGCATCTGAAATGATGGATGGTGGAACTGTGAAAGTTACCCCTACAAGAGTTACTTTGTTGTTTTAAAGATGAGCTACAATGAGTCTGGTGAGCTCTGGGTGATATTGGACTCTCTCTACTTGTTCACAAAATTCATAGCAGCCAAGATATCTAAAACATGACGTGACCAACTGAGAATCCTGCAATTCCCTTAGGTTTGATGGCTCTTCTCTTATAATCCTGCCTTCCTTATGAGGTTTTCTCTATTGCCTAACTCTATCTATTGAGTTGTCACTAGTTGTGTTTTCCTCCTCATAGTCATGGTCTTCTCTCTCCATGTTTGTGAGGTTTTTTTCGTGGCACAATCCTAGAAAGGGATAAAGTGAATGAGTGGGAGTCTTTTAGGAGTGAAGGGATGTACTAGGGTATATTCAACAATGAAGGGTAAGATGTGAATTATGAAAGTGAAGGAGGAGGGTTTTAGGATGAGAGGATATAATGAGGGGATATGTAGTGATTTAGAGAGGGGTTTAGGGTTTTTTAGGATGAATAGAGTAAAAATAGGGTTTGATTTTAATCATAAAGAATGGTGCTTATGACTTTCATATGCAAGCAAAAAATGAAGGAGAAGAAGGTAGCTTACTTGGAAAGAGGGAAAGAGAAATAAATTTGAAGATTTTTTGAGGTTTTGATTGTTTTGGAGCCTTTATCCTCAACGCACAATTCCTTTTCCCAGACACACAACACTAGCCCTAAATCACAACGCCTGTGTAAAATTACACTGGAGAATTCTTCCAGATGTGCAACACCAAGTCTTCGACACGCAGTGCCAATTCTTCAATTCATAACACCGAGCTATTTCGACCAGAAGCACAACACCACTCAGCCAACACACAGCGCCAAGCTTCTTTAGCCCAAACTCACTCAAATTCACCTATTCTTCTTACTTTTGGGCTCCTTCCTTGCTAAATGAACATAATGGTTTTTGAAAATGAAATATGAGAGCTTAAATAGGAGTACATTTTTATTTTCACTCTGAAAAACACACTTTCTAATGTTTCTTGTCTTTCTTCAAAACATTGTTTTTAATGCCTTTTCTTGTTGTGTCCTTGCAAGTGGATAAATGTGCAATCTAACTCGATTTATTTTGCAATGTTTCTTTTTCATATAGGAAGGAGAGGTGCTTAAGTGCAACTGGGATCCATTATTACATATAGAAACATAAAATTACACAAGAACTGGAAATAAATTCAAAACCATGTTTTTGAGGTGAAAATTACATTAGGTTAAAAAGATAATATTTTGAGTAGGCTATGACTTTTCAAGCCATCATGCTTGATTTATTGATCATCCTCATATCCTTGTTGACCTTTATTTACATTTGGAATTAAGTTTCTTGACCTTGGTGATGAAACCCTAGACCTAATGAAATCCTACCCTATGACCTAATGAAATGAAATGTAGATTAATTTAAGAAGACATAACTGAAGACAATCTAAAGAAGGATCAACAATTATAGTTCTATGAGGGAAACGTTGAGGAGAAAACAACCATCAGTGGATCCACATACCATGACGTAATGGAATGATGCAAAATTTTTAGTATGGGACTCCTAAAATGAAAATACAAAGAGTGAATCCCTAATCAAAGTATGCAGATACTGACACTAACATTGGCCTTATTTGGGATGACAACTCCTTGGAGGTGTTAATAACAGAGTAGACCAAGTGCCTCATCCATTGGGTAATATGGTCAAAACCAAAAAAAATGGAAAATGACTCAATACACTAAACACCGACTCTCAACCAAACTGACTCAAAACTTGACTATAAACTAACTCAGACTTGACACTAATCATTTAAACTTTATAGCCTTCACTTCAGGCCCCAAGCTCAAATGATAGTGTACAAACTTGAAAGGAAAATGAAAATAGTATATACAATTAAAGTGACATAATTTCATGGAACCACCTCAAAAGTAGTAGCGCTTCAGGGGCTTACCATTCACTGGCCCTCCTGAACAATCCTGACCATCCATCTCCTTGAGCAGAAAAGCATTCTTTCCTCTGTATGCTGAGATCTTATACGGTCCTTTCCATAGGTTTTTGAACTTACCATGCTTTCCTTTGTCCTCATTCTATGCATCGCACCGCAACACCACATCATATAATTGAAACTTTTCTACTTTGGTTTTGCAGCCATAGATATTATTTATCTTTTCTTGCAATTGGAAAGTGTTTTGGGAGACCTCTTCCCTTGTTTGCTAAAGGTGAATCATTTGATTAATTCTTCAATGAATATCATCCTCTTCAATACCAGCTTCCTATAGTAATCTCATGACCGGGACTGCAAGAGACATATGAAATATTGTATCAGTACCATAAACCAACTCAAAAGGTGACATACCAATGGATTTCTTATTGCTCACTCTGTCAGCCCACAAGGCATTAACAAGCTTTCAATGTCAATTCTTCTTATTAATCATCAACGACTTGTTTGATGTTTGACCAATCCATTAACATGTGGGTAGTATGTTGTGGAATAATGCAATGTAATATTGTACTTATTGTAAAACTCCAACATCTTCTTGGACTTAAATGCCTTACATTATCTTTTATGAACTTATTAGGGCAACCAAAATGAGACAAGATATTAGACTCTAAAAATAAAATAATTACCATATATGTGGCCTGCCTTGTCAGAATGGCCTCAATCCACTTGGTGAAGTAATTGATAGCTGTCAAGATCCATTGATGATGTGCTGATGATATAGGATTTATTTCCCCTATGAAATCAAGTCCCCGCTGCTGAAAAGGTGCATTTACTTCAACTAGTTTCAAAGGAAGAGGAAGTAGCTTCTTTTTTCCTTGAAAATCTTGGAATTCATGGTAGCTCATCACTGTTTTATACAAATTTGAAAATAAAGTTGGCCAATAATATCCTGCTCGCAACACTTTGTTAGCTGTTGTTTTCTAAAACAGATGACTGCCATAATCAGCTTTATGAAAATCATGCATCACTTGCTGAGCTTCGCCTTCAACCAAGCAATTAAGAAGAACCCCCTCCCGGATATTTCCAATAAAGAGCACTATTTAAAATGCAAAATTTAGCTGATTTGAGTTTTAGTGATCTACCTTCGCTCCTTGACATTCCAGGAGGTGGAAAAAGATGCTGAAGAACATAAACTATATCAAAATACCAAGGTGATTGAAGAAACATTTCTGAAACTTGAATGAGCGAGCCATCATCCTCATCCTTCAACATTGCTACAATAATATTTATGTCCAGAGCATGCAGATTTGATTCTACCACCAGTTTTGCTAAACCTTGTCCTTTGATCAATTTTGTGGGTTTAATCTCTAGATCATATTCCAACAATGCTACTATCCACTTACCTCTTCTTCCCTCTGGATCTGTTTGCATAAGAACAACCTTTACTATTGCATTAGGAACATATGCTATGGTATGTGAATGTAGAATGTACACTCTGAAATCCTTTAATGCTTTTATAAGAGCCAATGCTTGTTTTTCAATGATATTACACCACAAGGTAGCATCTCAAATAGTCCTACTGAAAAAGAAATGGATTTCTCAATCTGATCCCTCTTTTGCATCATATTGCAGCCATTGTGTGCTCGGATGCAACTGAAAATATAATGAAATCTTGAGTGTAAGTAGGACTAATCAAGACTGGGGCTATGGTCAAAGCAAACTTTACCAAATTGAATGACTTCATGGCAGACTGGGTCCATTTCACAGTGCTGTCCTTTTTCAACATATTAGTCATTTCTCGTAAATATTCCACCAAATTGGGTATAAATATTTGTATGAGGTTCATCTTACCATTGAATGCCTGAATCTAGTTTTTGTTGCATGGAAAATCTATATGCTGAATTGCCTCCACCCTTCAAGGATTAATTCAGATATCATCTTTAGAAATGATATGATGAAGGAGTTTACCCTCATTCATGACAAAGACTTTTCTTGCAATGAGAGAAATCTTGAACTTTCAATCCTCAAGTGGCACAAGTGTTCATCATCAAAACCAAAGTATACCATCAAATCATCTAAATAAAAAACTAAGAAAACATCCTTCTCATTAGCAAAAGCAATGTACATCGCTCGCTGAAAAGTGGCCGCAACATTTTTCAATCCGAATGGCATTTTGGCATACTTAAAAGTTCCTCGTGGTGTTGTGAAAGCAGTTTTTCCGTAGTCTTTTTCATTCACCAAGATCTAATTATAGCCTCAGTAACCATCGAGTAGTGACATTCGTGATGCTCCAACTGCTCTTTGCAGAATATCGTCGATCTTTGGAAGTGGATAGTTATCCTTTAAGGATATCTTATTGAGGTTTCAGAAATCTATGCACAACCTTATTTCTCCAGTCTTCTTTCATACCAGGACCAAATTTGAAATCCAATTAGAAAATCTTATTGAAATCCAATCAGAAAATCTAATTGGAATAATGATGCCAACTTTGAAAAATCTGTTTACCTCTTTTTCGATGGATGGCAGCAGCTTTGGGTTGATCCTTCTCAAATTCTGTCCGAAAGGCTTGTGATCTGGCTTGATAGGAATAGTATGTTGAATTATATCTTTGTCATACACCTTAAAATTTGAATAATCCCACACGAACACATCAGAAAATGCAAAACTTAATTTAACATATTGGGCCTTTACCTTGGGAGACAATGCTTTTGATAACTTTACAAGCTTGGGTTTGTCAACTGTTCCAAGATTTACATCCTCAACTCCTTTATCAGTAGGCACCAAGCTCGGCTTTCTTGCAACATAATATTCATCAAAAATCTCCTCTAAAGGTATCAGACCTCTAGGAATAATATTATCCTTCAGTTGTAATACCTCCATCTGATTCACCTCAATCTCTTGTTCATCGATATCAAAATCATCATCAATAGAACCATCCTTGAACTTTCCTTCATTTTGCAAAAAAGGCATTGATTTCATTATCATCCCAAAACACTTGCCAATACCTTAAATTATCTAGAATAGTGGGCCAGTGTTTGACATGAATTTCAAACTTGTTACTGGAGTTCATTGGGATCTTCAAATTGCTCGTAGCAGTGGCAAGTGAATCTTCAATATTGTTTTGAGTCCTAGGTACCGCCATCAAGGTATATTCAAGAAACATTCCCGAAATATCTAGAAATGCATTTCTATAGGCTCTCATCCGTGGATTCTTTGCCTGATACTCTCGCTTCACTTGTTTGCTCACAAGCTCTGAATCACCATAGACAGAAATCCTTTTTGCATTCAATTTCTTCAAAATTTTAAGATGTGTAATCAAAGCTTCATACTCCGATTCATTGTTAGAGCAACAAAAAGCCAACTTGTAAGAACATACTCTAACTTTACTTGGGATTTTGGTGGGTTGGAAAGTAGGGTAGCAAATCCAAATTCCTATACCAGCACCATGCTTACCCATGGCACCATCAAAATTCATGCTCCAAAGGCCTGGTTCATCTCCTAAATGCTGCCATTATGTTTCCTTCTCTACCTTACCTTGACTGATCAATTCATTTTTCTTCTCTTCACTAACCTTTTGTCGCTCGTACATGGACTGCTCAAAAGAGCTTGCTATTTTTTCTTTTCCCTAATTAAGGACTTCCCTAAAATTCTCTGAAATTTCTAGCACACTATCTACTTCTACAATCTAAATATTTACACCATTTAATCCACTATCAGACTAGAAAACAAATTATTCTAAATTAGTATGTACAATGTTTATTAGATGATTGAGTGGCTTCTCTTTTTTGTTGATCATGTATTTCATTTTCTTCTCCGAATATAACTTTCTCAACTGACCAAAGACAGGAATGGTAGCATAAGAGACGTCAAGTTGTAAAGTGCCCTTGAGTTTAGCACCTCACGATCTAGACAAGAGCATACCAAATCGTGTTGGAATATCAACAACCACTACATCCATCAAAACATTTTTGGTTTGGATTTGATCTAAAGACACTACTAAATCTTTGATAAGACCAATGTAATGAACTCTACCTAAGTCAAAGGAGTACAAATCATGGTATTTCTAGGTAACATCAAGGCCCAACTTCTCTATAATGGATTTAGGCATCAAATTATGAGAAGCTCTGGAATCAAACATGGCATTATCGAGAATGTACTCATGTAATCTAAGACTTAGATAAAACGGATGAACTTCACTATCTTCAGACTTACCTTCTAGGGCTGGACTAAAAATGAGTTTAGGATGATCATCTTCAACATTTACCATATCTAACAAAGGGTCTATTTGAAAATTTCTAGACACCCGATGTTTATAATTTCTATTCTTTACCAGCTCAGTCAAAGGAATGGACACTTTTAATTTAGCAATTTCATTTTCTAAATTAAAGGATGAAACTTTTTGTACTCTTTGACAGTAAGGTGCTTCTTCTCTACTTGCTCTTTCGCTACACTTTGCTGATTATTCTTCTCATTTGCGATGTTATTTGTTGATGGTACTTTACTGGAACTCGGATCAATAGGATCTTTCCATTTCTTCTGAATGTTTGAGGTTTCATTCTTTGGTTGCAGCTCTTTTCTTTTCTGAATGGGATTGATTGTCACATCTCTGCTGCTCAAAGAATAATGATTCTTCTGTGATGTCAAAACATTCATATAACCTCGCTGATAATCATCGGACTCAGCCTCCAAAACTGCATCATTTTCTAATATGTAATCTTCACCCCTTTGGGTGTCTAGAACCTCTGTATATTCTTCGTCTTCCATCATAAAAATGGGCATCATCAACAACTTGCCTCTAAAAGTGAAAAATTGACTCATTTGACTTCAAACTAACTCCTATCGTAATGAATATACCCTCTACAACTTTTTAACCATCATATTTACAAGCCATGACATCATTTACAATAGTAAATCATCCACCATAAGAGAGAATCCATGATCATAGTCAAAAACTAGAAAAATAGGCACCCTGAGCAAAATTTGCTCTACGCACAGTGCCACTGGCTCAACACGCAACACCAATTTTAGGTCCCTTTTGAAGGCCTTCCAAGAATCCAAATTGAGCCCACGATATCACATTGGAAATCTCTTTAAGTATACATTCCAGAACACTTGGAATTTTTACATTTGGAGTTCATTTGACTACCCAAAACTTGATTCTACCAAGACTGCTTCTGTGTGTCCAAAAAGTGGAAGAAAGGTCATTTTGAGGATGTTTTTTGCCCTTTTGGTGGCCTAGTTCTGCTCCAAAAACTTTGAAACTTGGTAGGGAGCATGTCCTCACTTCCCTAAATCCAAAAATACAAGACATTTATCTATTGGGTTCCCCTAGGAAAAGCGCAGCACTGGTGGTGCTGCACGTTTAGGCCATTTCTTTGTGTGTCAAATTTCCAAAAATTGCAAAGGTTAAAATTTGCTCAAAATTTCCCCAAAAATTTGTGTGAAGCCACACCATCATGTGCTTTGCCAACTAGGGAGGCTTCAACCAGCATTCTCAGTATATCCTTCTCTTTCTTTCCTTTCAAGGCCCACCTTAGCTTAACTTTCATTCTCTTGACCCTCACATTGCAAATCTTGTTTCGGGTCCTATAATGATAGGCCATGTGTCTAATCATTTGATTATCTTTGTTGGCCTTCCATAGAAGCTTCTCAAGGTGAAAGTTTTCTCTCTTAAGCCAAGTCACCCTATCATTTTTAATTTCCTACTCAATAGGGGTAAAAGTAACATGTGCCTCTTTACCACTTTGTCGTTTCATCTTGAGCATTTCTAGCACCTTGATGATTTGTTTGTCACTCAATTGTTTGTTTTCTTGCTCCAAATATGCGATGACATATTCGGACCTCTCCAAATTGTTCACCCACGCTTGCACTTGAGCTTCCCTTCCCCATATGATGATGTCTTTGATGGTTTCTTGATCCCGAGTCTCTAAATCAATGGTCAGAGTATCATGCTACTCAAACTCATCATGCTCTGCTAGATCAAAGTCTCTTTCCTCCTCATCATCAAGGTCTTCCTCTTGCACCTTTTCCTTCCCTTTATGCAGCTGCTATACCTGTATCTTCTATGTTGATGAAGAAGGAAAGGCCTCTTCCACATCCTATGGAGCAAACACTTGCCTAGCTACTGCAAATAATCTCCTTGTGCTCCTCTGATAGGTCAAGCAAACTGGCACCTCATCAATTCTTGTCTCCTTGGCCTCCTCACCTTGACTAGAAGGTCCCCCTACTTCTTGAGACATTGGCGGAGGAATTTGAGGACCCTTGAATATGTCATGACCAATAAATGTCTCCCAAGGGATGTTAAGGAGACTGAGATGATGAAGAACAAGGATTTTGACTAGGGAGTAGTTATAGAGGCTGCTCATTTGTTGGGGGTATGGCTTCTTCTAGACAAAATGAGCCATCTTCTTAATATTCTTGAACAACAAGTATGAGAGGTTTAACATCTTCACCCTGGTAGAATGCATGAGGAGCCTGATGTGATAAGTGTACATCCTAAAGAATCTGCCCTCCCAAGTGAAATATTTGATGATGATTCTCATCAAGGGGACATACTTGTTCTCAAGAAACTTGGAAGGAAAAAGCCTCTTCACCTGATTTTTGTACTGGGGTTTAATGTAAGGCTCATAATAGTGTTCATCAACATCCGAAGCCTTATACCACTTCTCACCAACATTAGGAATTCTGGTGGCATTTGAAATTTTGGATGGTGAAACTATGAAAGTTACCCCATCAAGAGTTACTTTGTTTTTTTTGAAGATGAGCTACAAAGAGTCTTGTGAACTCTGGGTGATATTGGACTCTCTCTAGTTGTTCACAAAACTCATAGCAGCTAAGATATCTAAACTTGACACGGTCAATTGAGAAGACTGCAATTCCCTTAGATTTGATGGCTCTTCTCTTATAATCTTGCCTCCCTTATGAGGTTTTCTCTACCACCTAGCTCTATCTGTTGAGTTGTCACTAGTTGTGTTTTCCTCCTCATAGTCATGGTCTTCTCTATCCATGTTTGCACGGTTTTTTTGGTGGCACACTCCTAGAGAGGGATAAAGGGAATGAGTGGGAGTCTTTTAGGAGTGAAGGGATGTACTAGGGTAGATTGGACAATGAAGGGTAAGATGTGAATTATGAAAGAGAGGGAGGAAGGTTTTAGGATGAGAGGATATAATGAAGGAATATGTAGTGATGTAGAGAGGGGTTTAGGGTTTTCTAGGATGAATAGAGTAAAACTAGGGTTTGATTTTAATCAAGAAGAATGGCGCTCATGACTTTCATATGCAAACAAAAAATGAAGGAGAGGAGGGTAACTTACTTGTAAAGAGGGAAATAAATTTCAAGATTTTTTGAGGTTTTGATGGTTTTAGAGCATTTATCCTCAATGCTCAATGCCTGTGCCTAGATGTGCAGTGCTGATCCTAACACGCAGTGCCCATGTAAAATTATACTAGAGAATTCTTCCAGACACAGAGTGTCGGGCTCTACGTGTAGCACTAAGTCTTCAACGTACAATGCCGACCTGTTTCGCCTATAAGCATAGTGCCACTTAGCCAATGTGTAGCGCCAAGCTTCTTTAGCCAAAACTCACTCCTTGCTTGCTAAATGAACATAATTATTTTTTAAAATGAAATATGAGAGCTTAAATAGGAGTACATTTTGATTTTTCACTTTGAAAAACCCACTTTCTAATGTTTCTTGTCTTTCTTCAAAACTCTGTTTTTAATGCCTTTTCTTGTTGTGTCTTCATGGGTGGATAAATGCTCAATCTAACTCAATTTCTTATGCAATGTTTCTTTGTCATGCATTAAGGATAGGTTCTTAGGTGTATTTAGGATCCATTATTACATATAGAAACTTAAAATTACATAAGATATACAAATAAATTCAAAATACTTTGTTTTAACCTCAAAAGATAATATTTTTGGTAGGCTATGACTTTTCAAGCCATCATGCTTGATTTATTGATCATCCTCATATGCTTGCTGACCTTTATTTACATTTGTAAATAAGTTTCTTGACCTTGGTGATCAAACCCTAGACCTGATGAAATCATACCCTCTGACCTAATGAAATGGACTGCAGATTAATTTAAAAAAACATAAATGAAGACAATCTAAAGAAGGATAAACAAGTATAGTTCTATGAGTGAAAATCTAAAGAGAAAACAACCACCAGTGGATCCATATATCATGACCTAATGGAATGATGAAAAATTTTCAGTATGGGACTCTTAAAATGAAAATACAAAGAGTGAATTTTGATCCGTGATGGAAGTAGGTAGATATTGACACTAACATAATCGATTGAATGACAATGGTGCCAAAATGTTCGATAAAATTAATTACTTAATAAGAACATAAATTAACTAATCACTTAGACATTAATTATCAACCCGAGGAGCGTCCTTTTATTTCAAGGAAATTGGAAAAATATATGCATAAGAATACCAACAACTAACACTGGTTCTATATGATTTCATTCTATACTATCAAGCTTATTCAACAAAAAATAAAATGTAAGACTTGAATAATAAAACTAAAATTAAAAAGAAGAAAGTAAATGACACAAAAAATAATTATGCTAATCACACAACTTGAATCATTGCTAAATTAAATCACACCTTATTGAATTGGAAATCTAAGCTATTGCACTCAACAAAATTCAAATGCTAATCTAGAACAGTAAATTAAATGAAATCTAGAAATTGCAAGAAATAACAAATCTGGAAAATGCAGGAACTTAACAAATTACTTGATTAGAATGGAATTTACTTTAAAGCATAATGATTGAAATTCAATGAAACAAGTACACAACTAAACTAATGCAGATGTTCAAGGTAGCACCTCGTCCAAGGTAGTGGGCCCAACTGCCCAAGACTCAGTTCTGCCTTGAGAAATAACTCAGATCAGATTACAAATAACAGATGTAGATCTCAATGGATAATTTCCTTCATTAAAACATATGAGAGAAATAATTACAGCATAATGAAGCTCTTAGCTTTGCCTCAAATTCAACAATTTTTCATCTCCGATCTCTCATGTCTTATCTCTTCTCCTACATCCTATCTAAAAATTGTCCATCTCCTATCTCCTAATTATCTCCCCATTATTCCCTCAATTCTCCCCAGTTATCCTCGCCCCTCTTTGATCTTTGTTTTCATTTAAATACACAGAGAGCAAAGGGAAGTTACAAAAAAATTGATTACAAATGTATTTCCATTACAAATTTGGATTGTACAAAACAAATTGATCAGTGAGATCATATATGAAAGATCTTTCCATCAACATTCAACATGAACAAGTCGAATTTGTTATTGCAATTGGAAGAATTTGGAAAATGACTGCAACAATAAATTTGAGAAAATAATCTTTGAAAAACATTTCATTTCTCTTAATACAGACCAAATTCTAAAAAAAAAGTCATCAAACAACTAATTTTGTCCGTTCTGGACAAAACCCATGTTTCAGATTTTCTTGATTCTCATTCATTTGTCCGAAACATCCAATGCAAAACTGTCACTTCTTATTTGAGAAAATTTCTGAGTTGGAATATTTAATTATGAGCTAGAGATCAATTTGCAATTTGGAAAAGATCTTGGAGGCTAAAATCGTGAGTGATGTTACAAGAAATTCATTAATAAACAATCATTGATAAAATCATGCATAATAATCATGAATTATTAAAAATAAAGGAGAAGAATAATATTTATCCATGAGAGCTTAAATAATTATAAAATGGAATTATATGAGAAATTATGATAAATGATGTGATAAAGAATGGTAGGAATGGATGAAATAGTTGTTAAAAAGTGATAATAATAATGATGAATTAGTGTCCCTGTTGGGTTGTGTTATATTCTTTCCATGACTAGCCCACGTAGTTAACTGGGGGGGTCTTCGTTCCGTCTATTGCATAGCAGGGGGAGTCACAGGGGGTTTAAGGAGTGCTGGTAACCCCACTCTATGGTGTCTGGGGCAACGCCCCAAATTTTTTTATTTTTGGACTCTATATTAGATTGGGCGGACCTACCTATGGTTTTGTGCATGATGTTTTGCACATAGCTTTGGAGGCGATGGTTTTCGGTCCATAGTATTTGATGCTTTATCACCTATAAATATGTATTGTAATATTGAAAGGAATATAATGAAAAATCAAGCTGGTAGTCCCGGTTTTGGGATCTAGTGGAAAATCTCTATGTATATGTGTTTTATGTGTTATGCTCTCACATTGTTTTTTTTTGTGTTTTAGAATTCGTATGTAGGTAATTTCTATATGGGGTTAAAACCTATATTTGGTATCAGAGTTGTTTTTGCTTCAAGGGGACGCCTTTGGTACAGAGGGGTTTTGCTCGAGCCTATGGTAGACCCTGTTTAGTGGGAGATCTTTGGGATCGATTCTGGTAGTGAAAGAAGATGACGAGTAGTGGAAAGATAGAGATCGAGAAATTTAATGGTCAAAGTCTTGAGTTGTGGAAACTCAAGATGGAGGATTTTTTGGTGGATAAAGATCAGTGGATCGTGGTAGATCTAGGTACTAAACCAATGGGAGTGTCTGATGAAGAATGGAAGAAATTGGATCAAAAGGCAAAGAGAACAATACGATTGTGCGTCTCAGATTCAGTATTGATGAATGTATCAGGGGAAGCTACAGCAAAGGCTTTGTGGGACAAGTTAGGGACTTTGTACCAATCTAAGTCTCTAGTGAATAAACTATTCCTATGGAAAAATATGTATAACCTGAGGATGAAAGATGGAGACTTGGTGACAATGCATCTGAATGCGTTTAATACTGTGGTAAGTCAGTTATTATCTATTGATACCAAAATTTCAGATGAAGATAAGTGCATTAACTTGTTTTGTTCTCTACCAAATTCGTAGGATAATCTGGTTATTGGAATAGGTAGCAATGCAACTCCTTTGCAGTTTGATGAAATAGTCTCATCCTTGCTAACGGAGGAGATGAGACAAAAAAATATGGAGAGCTAGAATGGTGATGCCTTGTATATATGAGAACAGTCCCAAAACATAAACAAAAACAAGTCATCAAGTGGGAGATCTAAATCTAGAGGGAGATCTAAATCTCCAGGAAAGCCTGTAAAGGTGGTGTCCTAGAAATGTGGAAAGGAAGGCAACTACAAATTAGACTGTAAATCTAAATCTCTTGACAAAGTAAAGGGATCTGATGATGCTCTTTTTGCAGAGGCGAAAACCACCTCAGATGAAGGTGGTGATGTGTACATGTCTTCTTCAAGTACATGTGTAGATCATGAGGCATGGTTGATTGACTCAAGTGCATCCTTTCACTTCATTCCCAATAGAAAGTGGTTCTGCGAGTATGAGAAATATGATGGTGGTGATGTATTCTTAGGGAATGATAGGAAGGCTAGAATCATTGGTCGTGGAAAAGTAAAGTTGAAGTTGCAAGGTGGAAGGGTTAGAGCAGCTCAAGGTGTTCTAAATATTCCTGCATTGGCCAGAAATCTGATTTCTGTAAGAAAGCTGGATGATGCAGGTGTAAAAATAGTGTTCGAAAAGGATAACTGGAAGATGGTTCGGGGAGCACTGGTATTAATGTGGGGAGTTTGGATTAGAACTCTATACAAGCTGCAAGGTAGCATTGTTGTTGATGGGTGCAACAATTCTGTTGTTCCTGAAAGTGGAGGAGAAAATCTAGTGTTCTCTGGAGAGAATACCATGTTGTGGCATCAAAAGCTTGGACATATTGGAGAGAAGGGCTTTCGAATACTTCATGAAAGGTATGGTAGAAAGTATGAGTAATAACTCTCTAGATTTTGAATTCTATGAAAATTGTGTACATGGGAAGCAAAATCGTGTGAGTTTCCCCTCTAGTGGTAAGAGGGCAATACATATATTAGAGCTTGCGCACAGTGATGTGTTTGGACCTGTGAAGGTTCCATCTCTAGGTAAGTCTATGTACTATGTATCATTTATAGATGACTTCTCAAGGAATACGTCAATATATTTCCTTAAGAAGAAATATGATGTCTTTGATAGGTTTAAAGCATTTAATGTTCTGGTGGAAAACCAGACAGAGAAAATGATAAAGGTGCTGAGGATAGATAACGATGGAGAGTTTTGTAGTAAGGAATTTGAAGAATTCTGTAAGAAGTGTTGTATATCACGGCAGAAGACTACTCCATATACACCTTTGCAAAATGGAGTTGCAGAAAGAATGAAAAAAATGTTGATGGAAAGGGCAAGAAGCATGCTCAATGGTGTTGGGTTAGGACAGAAATTCTGGGCAGAGGCGGTGGAGATAGCATGTTACTTGGTCAATATATCACCTTCATCAATGTTGGAGGATAAGACTCCACAATTGATATGGACTAGTAAGAAACCCTCTCTTTCGCATCTGAGGGTATTTGGATGTGATGCATATGTACATTTTCCAAAGGAGAAATGAACCAAGTTGGATAGTAAATTTGAAAAGTGCATCTTTATTGTGTATAAGGATGGTTTAAAGGGTTATAAGCTTTGGAACCCAGTAACAAGAAAGGTTGTGTACAGTTGAGATGTAGTGTTCAGAGAGGTGAAAGATGTTATTAAAAATGAAGTCCTGTTGGGTTGTGTTATATTCTTTCCACGACTAACCTATGTAGTGAACCAGGGGGTTAGAGGGGGGGGCGAAGCCCCCCCTGAAGAGCCACAAACTACGGCTGTGAGAAGATCAGCTCGAGAAAGAAGGCAGCCAGAAAGGTATAGTCCATCTGCTTTCTGTTCAAACTTTGCTTTGTTGTTACTGATGATGATCCTAGAACTGTGAAGGAAGCAGTGGATTCAGAGATGGAAAACTCTAGAAAGAGGCCATGGTTGATGAAATGGCATCTTTGCACAAAAATGAGGCTTGGGATCTGGTGGAGTTGCCGGCTGGAAGGAAACCCATTGGCAGCAAATGGGTGTTCAAGAAGAAGACAAATGCAAAAGGGAAAGTGGAGAAATACAAAGCTCGGTTGGTAGCAAAAGGTTATTCCCAGGTGTCGGGAATTGATTTTGGTGATATTTTTTCTCCTGTTGCCAAGGCAACTTCTATTAGATTACTTTTATCTGTTGCT